>VFFE01009111.1:1950618-2037060 GCA_008921705.1 Burhinus oedicnemus
TAAAAAAAAAAAAAAAAACCAAAAAAAAAAGACATCGCAAAGGCCACAGTCAGAACTTTACTAAATTGAGATGTTTTTGAGAGAAACTAAAGTTACAACAACTCATAACAAAAGGTGGGAAGCAAGACAGTCCTACTTGCCAGACTGGTGAAAACATCACAGGTAAGGCTAAACAAGCTACCCTGCCTGCAAAACTTGGATATGGGGTGTCACAGAAATCTTTTTCCTACTCCAGGAGAAATAAATTTCAGCTAATCTTCCTGTATCATCTACACTTGTTACGATGAGAACTACCCGGGGGCCCCTTAAGCTGGGGCGGGGCGTGGGGAAGTCTTAAATTGCTTCAGCTCCTTCTGCATGATAGATGACTGTCTCTCAAATAAGTTTAAAACAAAGAAAAAAAAATTGTCCTCACAGATGTTAGAATCCTCTGCAGCTACCCAGATACAAGTTCAGGCAGTATGTTTTAAACTTTTAAGGATAGCTCAAGACCACAGACAGACAGGCACTCTGAATTGCAACAGTTCAAGATCTATTGCTCCCAGCTCTTAATTACTACCCAATCATAATTCCCACTGCTAGTCTACACTGTATTTGTTTATACAGTAATTAGTTAGCTGACACCTATCTGAGACGAACAGGCTTCTTCTGATCCTTACATTACAGAACATGGTTTTAGGCTCCCCAGGTTATCAGTCAGGTGTGAACTGGGGATTACATTCACTCTCCCATTCACTCTTTCCTCCGGTGAGTACAAGCAATTCTCAGTCTCGCCACCCTCTCAAGATCCTATAAGCTTTTCAGACAGTGGCAGAACATGCACACATGCAAGGAAGAGAAAAGGAAACTATAAATACAGCAGAGAGAAAGCTTGAGAAACTAGAAAGGTGCTAGGGATTTCTGAACTATCTGGAAAAAAAACCCCACAACAACAACAACAAAACAGGGTGAAAACAATGTGGTTAGAGCTCGCTGTAGAAAATGCTGGTGAGATTCTACAGCTGTTTTCCAAAAGCTACATAAACATCTTCCAGGCTTCTTCTCCTTTTTAAAGGATGCCTCTAATCCCTCCATTCTCATTCCAATTTCTCAATCTATCAAAGACAGCATCAACATTTCTGGGAGAAAAGGAAAATAAATTTTTATCTGTGCAGGACAGAGAGAAAACAAAAATTTTGCAAATGCATGGGTAAGTGACATGCAGCAAGTACACTCTACACAGACAAAGCACTACTAAGGAGTTAGGCGTAGCGTAGGGAGAAAATTGGATTGCAAGACCAGACAGACATACAAATTCTTCAACATCAAAAGCAAATTAAATAAACATATAAAGATTAGAAGAATAAACTCTTTCTCAGTGAACAACTGGAAGTCCAAAAGTGCTGCCTGACAACCTAGTTGAGTGTGATTTTTGATAAGCCTTTGAAAACTAGGAAGTTACCAAACCTCCGCAACACAACACAACCTACTCTTATAGTACAGCCTCAGAACATCACATATTCCTTCTAGCTGTATCAGTACTGCAAAGCAGTGTGCAAACAAAGCAAGTAAGTTCAGTGGTATGAATTTTAAAGTTTTCTCTTTGTTAAATCAGAATCCTGTGCAATCCCCAAAACCCCAGCACTGTCAAGAACATTCAAGAACGTGAGGAACACATAAACGGTAGACTGCAGTACTTACCACAGAAGACCTACATCTGGGTCAAAATTCAGTTCAAAATCTACACAGCCTAGTACAAGCAGGGAAAATACATCTTCAGCTCTACAACTTTAGGTCAGATCTATGCCCCTATTTACAGTCAAATGCCGACCTTGCTCCACAAAAGCTATATCAACTTCTTCCTTTACCCTTTCCTGCTCTTCACTTACCCCTCATTATCTCACAGTATACATACTATTAGACCACCCTTTCTGCAGGGCTTGTGAGCAGTCTGGCAAGTCACTACTGAGAAGTCACACAAGTCAGTGCTGAAGGGGAAGTCTGCTAGTTTTGATGGAATAGTCTTTGCAGCACTTCTTAGGATCTTTAATGACTTTAAGGCAGTGAGTTACAACAGCATTAACCGTGACGTGCATGACAACTGCAGGAATGTTATTAATGAACATAAGAATGCTGAGTTTATCTGTAAACAGGGTACATGACCAGTTAGAAGCTTATAAGAATGTACTGAACGAATGAGTTGTGGCAAGAAACTTAAAACAAAGGACAATGACCACTGATAAAGACATCACAAAAGTATATCTGAAAAAAATATTGGACAAAACTATGCGTTACCAAGATTTGTAACAAATCCTCAGGAGTTTATTTTGCTGAAAAAGCTTGGGGGTGGGAATACCAATTCTTAAAGAAGATTCTCCCCAAGAAAAAGTAACAAAAATCTTTGTCTGAGCTAAAGTTAATGAAATGGAAAGACAATATAGGAGGTCTAGGGAAAGTTTACATCTATCAAGACTTCCATCTAGAAGAAGCTGAATCCAGGCATACTCATTTAACAGTTCTGAGACACTCCCCAAGACTTTTGCACTCAAACTCTGATTGCTAAATTCCAGTCAGTGCAACTGAAAAGAACTGCAGGGCTTAACTAAGAGCTGCTAAGATGAACACAGTTTAGATGCAAGAGAGTGCCATGTGTAACTTGCAGTAAAGGAACTGCGTAATTTCCCACAAGAGAGGAGTTGGGCAAAAACTGAATACAGAAAATTCTATTTAAATATATGAAAACATCTTTTTTTAACTGCAGGGGTGACTGAACACTATAACAGGTTGCCCAGAGAGGCTACTGTATCTCCATCCTTGGATATATCCAAAATCCAACTGGAGAAGGTCCTGAGCAACCCGCCATAGTGACTCTACTCAGAGCAGGAGCGTTGGGCTAGCAACCTCCAGAAATCTCATTCAACCTCACCCTTCTGTAATTCCATTATTGAAGTCTCTAAGCCCCGACAATGTTTCAGTGCATAAAATCATTGGATGTACTGTAACACCAAACTTTCAGGTGCTCAAGTTACTCTAACATTATAGAGAGCACCACCAGAAAATTTAACCACGAGTGATTTTTTTTTGAGATAACAGCTATCTCAACGTAGCTCTAATAACAGCTGTGTTCAGTATGGTCATTTCCCTAGAAGATACCAGAAGCAGCTCTGGGATGCTAACACAACTTCTGCAGCTTAGGGAGTCAAATTGCTCATGAGACTGCTCCCACCACAACTGCTGCTGCAGCGATGTCCTCCATAACCACCCAAAAGGCAAAAGTAGTGGAATCCAAATATCTTTTGGTGGAATACAAGGGAGTGCTTGGCAGAGACTTCTGCCAGTGTGGAGTCTCAAAACCTAGATCCAGCCTCTGCAGTTACCACCCTCGACCACATTGAGTTAAACAGTCATTGATAGAGTCCTTTTGTGAATTTATACTTTTTCATTACAGCAAACAACCTATGACAAAATCTTAATTAAAACAACATTGAAGATTACTATTAAAACTGTTAAACGTAATTAAAGGTATTCTATTACTCACCATCAAATCTTTCACTCTGTTGCTTAGCTGATCAATAAATAGTATTGGAAGGTAATGCACTGTCTTCCCCAACTGAACCCTAGGATGTTTAAACATGGATTTTATGACTGTAGTGAGCTAAAAAGAAAACTACTTTTATTCAAATTAGCACTCATTCATCACTTTCAGATCTACCCATGTAGATATTTCCCACCATCTTTTCAGGCACATTTTCCTTTAATACACAAGAAAGACAGAAGCCTCTAGCCTAGAGTCTTTCACTGAGAGATGTTTGTACAAAAAATTAGGCATGTCACATTTCTCTTTCCAGTTTGTTTTTACTTTTCTGTAGAAAGACAGAATAAGCTAAAAAAAAAAAAAAAAAAAAAGACAGACAAATGACATTGGCTGTGATGACGCTGAAGTTGCTGCATGACCAAGGGTAGAGGAAGTTAAAAGTTCGCTGAAGAGAAATGTGCTGAAGTTTACCACAGTATATTTGTATCCTTTGTCTCAAAGTATTGCTCTCCTGCAACAATGACAACTCTCCACCACCTCCCCCACTCCTCTGCACACCCAATGACATCCATCAGGTCAGCAATAGCACATGCTCTAGCTAGCATGGGACTATGCACAGGATGGCTGGTACATACACCTGAAGGCTACGTACTACTGGAGAGTGTGCATAAGGAGCAGAAATCTGTGCCTTCTCCTCAACAGAAGCTCTCATTTGGATTGCTCTACCACCTCACCAACCTGCATAGAACCAACAGGAACTTCCCAGCCTTTGAGTCCTCTACAAAATTGACAGCTGAAAAGATACTTAGCAAATTATGACCTACATCCAATTCCTTTGTCAGTATCTTACAAAAGTATTTAGCCTAATGCCCTAAGAGACAAATTCTTAAAGTTCTTCACTAGAAAGGCAGTTATCTACACTGTGATGTTCTCGGTGACAGTCTATGGAACTAGCGTAATGGAGCTTTTTAAAGCCTGAAGTTGAATTTTAGTTGTTGACAAAAGAAAGAAGTCTCTACACATGCTAAGAAAGACTGCATACTAAATATACAATGGGCAACAGTAATATAGAAAAGTACTAAAACCAGGTTCAGAAATACTGCTTTGGTTATTTAACTGAAGAGGTTTAGATTTCTATATCATAACTACAATTAAAGCTACTGCTAGTGGAATTGCAACAGGCTATTTCATATCTAAACTACTTCCTGCCTAATGCAATGATGGGTATCTAAACATGACCAGAAAAAATATCCTCATTCATCAACCCCAGTCCAACCCCTTCTTGTTATGGGCCGATCTTATGAGTTACTAAGTTGATCTATTCTGGCGGGGAAGCTATCCCAGAATCCCAAGGTCTGCTGATTAAGCAACTACTTCTGGATTTAACAGGATACTTGTAAGAGAAAGGCATTAACATACAGCAACACAAGCCAATACAGCACTATTTATATGGTTAACACTGGAAGTAATTTAAGCAAACTGTGAACAGAAGCTACTGCCTGCATTTAGTGGTCCAAAAACCTATTCCTGTTTTTTAGTATTTTCTTGAGAACATGACATAAAGTAGGGACACACATTGTCAAAATAAAATAAAGCAACTTATAAAGGGAGGAAAAAAGATGACAGGTGATCAGCTGCGCCTCTTCAGCACTTGCAGTTTGTACGGATAATTTGCAGATGAAGGACAAGTGGAAAGGTCAAGGGACAGCGATTGCTTTAAAGGCCAGAAGTATGATTTAAGAACAAGGGGGTATGAAGTCTGCCATAGCATTTTACTTGTGTCTTTGTAGTTCTGCTTCCTCTTACTAGATAACTCCATGCAAAAATGTATTCTAAACTTGGTGCTGCCCAGGAACAAGATATCCCCAATAAGGTTTTCTAGTACATAGTATCTTATTAATTGTGACTACTGAAATGCAAGCTTTAAGAGTATCTATTCTTGTCTCCTAAGCACCAATTTAAACATAAAATACCAAAGGAGGCCAGGGAGGATTTTTCAAAGAACGTGCAGTAAGTTTATAATAACAAATCTAGTAAAATTAAGTCGACTTACATCTTCATGTAACGGTGAACATCGGCAGGGAGGGATGATCCATCAAACACAAAATCTTCCACCATGATATTCAAGGTTAATCTTGACCTCCAGTGAGAGACAGGTTCGTCTAGAGCATTGGTCTGTTTTTCTGCTTCAATTTGCTTTAAAAATACAATAAACATACAGACTGCTAAACAATACAGAATTTTGAACGAGATAATTAACTCAGAGAACCTATGGAGTCACTAACTATATCACAAAACAGAGGCCCCCTAAGAAACACTTTATCTTAATTTTGACCAGATCAAGTATTTTGCTCAAATATGATAGAACGGATTGTAAAGGCCCACCATAATCTGACACTGAAAAACTTCAGTGCCCATTCACAGCCTTGTTCATCAAGAATGAATATTCAGCTAATTAATCTTAATAATTTAGGAATGTGGGTACTGGTCAGAAAAAGTCACTTTGACATAAGGAGTGATTACATAAATAATCAGATGTTACTTCAAAACAGTCAAAAGCATGCAGATGATCACCCATATTAATTTGGGGAGTAAAAAGATCAGACCATTTGTTTTGAACTTCTGAACTTCCAAATGCTGTGTAAAGCAGTGCTGAAACAGAGTACGACCTTAGCTTTCAGTAGATGCGTATCCCCAGGGCATTCTACTTGCTTTTCTTTGGATGAACAGCACCTGTTCTGACTTACACTGTTGGACTCTAGCCTCAACTCATTTTCAACTTTATACTGACAGGATTTAGAAACAGCACTGCTGGCCACAGGTGTGTTTCAGATTCCAGAGAAGAACAGAGTGAAATTTTCAAGCTCCATTTAATATGAGGTACAACAGCCATTCACAAGTATTTCATTAAATAACACTACGTGCCCTGCCCCCCCTGCCAGTGAGTAATCATAGCATTTGTCAAAGGATACTATCTTATTCTCTTGAACTGAAGTGGTAAGTAAGAACATCCTAAAGGAAAAGAAGCAATTTGACATTGGACACGTACCGATGTCAAAATCAAGTTCATATCTCTGTTAAAAGCAAAGCATATTATTTCACATGAATCCAATTCACTACAGAAAGCAGCATCATACTGTTACAGAACAACACATTATTTCTACCAAAAGCAATGAATCCTTAAAGAAGTAACTACTGTTAACTAGGGAAGTGTTTTAATAGCAGTCAGTCAGTGTCATAGAGGGCTCTACCTCTGCTGTGCTGAGTGGTCTCTATTAGCGTACAATCTAATAGTCAAGACAATCAAGAAGAGAGGGTTTGATTTTGTTTTTTTTTCTAATATCATCATTAGTGTAAAGATGCAAGCATAACAGATGCTAACATTAGAAGTGTCTATAAAAGAAATTACCTTTTTTGCAGTTGTTCATCTATAGATGGAAAAACCACCTACCTGTGTAGTTGATTCTCCAGTGAGCAAATTAATCTCTTCTGGTTTAGGGACCATGTATGTGGTCAGAGGGCTTACTATATGCACCTGCTTACTGTCATGCCAAGGCAAAATGCCAGCATGATGAAGAAATATATATGCATATAATGTGCCATTATTTCGGGTTTTCTTTGGTACAGAGACATTCACTGTCCTAAAATAAAAAATAAATACATTATGAGATGACATAGCACATGCTGAAATATTTAGCTATTACATATATAGATCACTGAAGATGTTCTGGAAGCAAGCAAAAAAAGGTTGAGGCATTAAAAAAAAAAAGAAGAGTTATTTGGGTTCCCTGGCACACAGCAATTAGTTCTGGCTAACATGTCCTAATGACCCGTGGCTAGATGGGATCAAGTTATATACTCCAGTATGTATCTTAATATTTGCATTTCTTAAGTTTTACTATTACCTTAAGATACTTTAATCTTTGTCCAATTCATCCTTTATTACCCTAGATAACACAGGACTGCATCATCAGTTCTTCTTTTGTTTTCCCCTGCCAATAGGTCACAGGGCAAAAATTACCACAGCACTTGTAGAAAATAGCCTTCCGTGTACCAAATATGTATCACAGATTGCATACACAATAAAAGTTTAAAAAGAAAATCACCAAGTTTTGCCAAGCGCTTTGCAGTAATAAAATGCCTTCTCGGCTCTGGCATGCCAAGCACAGAACTCCAGATGGGAGCCCCAAACCACGAAATCACTTCCCTGTGTTAGCCAAGAAATCATCTTACTTGCAACCTTGCATAATGCTACCTCCAGTCCTGTAAATTTGCTCAGGTTCTTTTTCTCTGAATACTTTCAATGGCTTAGCAGACTGCATCAGTAAAACAATTCTTATATTTTCAAGTCTGTCAGAGATGAAGTTTAATATGACCTAAACTGCAGACCATCATGTTCTTTAATTATAGAAAACGCAGAATGTGAAAGAAACTGGGAGACTTTTCAACAAGAGTCAAAAATAAGGCAACTATCTTAAACAAAAAAAAGGGAGGCAGCAAATACAAAGCACAAAACAAACAGATCTAATAATTTTAATTGTACAGAGGTATACATAGAGTGCAGTGTTACACTCAGAAATGTATCTGATGGCACAATCTTATTCCATCCTGGCACCAACATCACCTCAGAAGATCTCAAAACCCTAAATCCTAAAAATATTACTAGCACTGAAACAGGTATAGAAAACCATGTTCCTAAAAGACAAGAAAAGCGAACATAGTTTGACTTCCAAGTTCTATTCCAGGTCTGAAGCCATGCCTATTAAGAACAGTAGACTGGCTACACATTACTAGAGGAAAGTCTCAAGCATTTCCAGGCACTTTGACTTAAATCTTCCCAATGGAAAGTAATTTTTACTATTATAACCAAAGCACACTTTTGTAAAACATTTGTGTGGCTGAAAACACAGTACTGATCCAAAAAGCAGCGTACTGATCCAAACTAACCAATACTTAAGTTTAACACATCATACATACATTACAGATCTAGTGAGACGAATGTTTATAGAGTGGAATCTGAAAATTATTATAGACAACATAGGACAGCATTCAAGATTTTTAAAATCTACATGAGAGAAACAAGCATTTCTGTATTTACTAGTGTAGCTTTGTTTTGCAAGCTTTGTTTCTTGCAACCACAAGATTATTTTCAATGCAAGAAAAGTTTGTCTAAGAGCCTATTCCTTGGTGCCACGTGAACTCAGCACACCATTTCCATCAAGGTAGGCACTTTACCAACATTTAATTCATTAAATATTCTAGGAACCTTTACTTAAAGAAAAAAATACTGCTTTTATTAACAGCAGCACTTTGTCCTCAACTCTAAGGCTGAAATCCAACTAATATCTTTCCTACCTTAATATGGCAAATATAGTTATTACTTTATGAAAACAAGTGTGAACTGAATAGCCTGTATAGCATGCAAAAAGAGCTTTAACCCCAAAACAAAGAATGTGAGAACGACTTCTCTGCTCTTTCAACACAACTATCATGAACAGTCCACCTTGCTTCATGCATACTTCCATATATCCAACTACTAGTTAGGATACATCCTTCAGAATTAAACAAAGAACTCAAAGCCTGGATACCTACCTTTCAAATTTGGACTCAATATCAAAATCTTCCACATTCAAAACCAGATCTATATTACTCTCAGCACCAAGGTTTGACCGTGTGGTAGTATACACGCTTAACTGAAATCAAAACACAGCATAGAGAAATCAGAGTACAGAAATATTACATTAGAATCACAGAATGGTTAGAGTTGGAAAGGACCTTAAAGATCATCTAGTTCCAACCCTCCTGCCATGAACAAGGACACCTCCCACTAGACCAGGTTGCTCAAAGACCCATCCAATCTGGTCTTGAACACTTCCAGGGATGGGGCATCCACAGCTTCCCTGGACAACCTGTTCCAATGTCTCACCACCCTCACAGTAAAGAATTTCTTCCTAATATCTAATCTAAATCTACCCTCTTTCAGTTTAAAACTGCTACCCCTCGTTTTAAGTTCATGCATTAGTATTTAACTTCATGCATTAGTATCCTTAGAGTACAGATTTGTATGTATTCCAGCTTCACTAATTTCCCCAGTCACGTGACGGTTATATACACTGGGAACAACATACTCAAAAAAAAAAAAGCCTAAAATAGCTTTCAGTTATCTGTTCCCTCCTTTTGGGGGCAGAAACGCACTGTAACACAGCCACCAAATGCATTTTTATAGGATGACCCATACTTGGAAGCCGAAGATTTCTCAGTAAGCTGAGCCGTTTCCCCAGTCAGGCCGCTCTACCCAGTTGCCAGCGCCAACAGACAGGCGAAGGCAAAACGTAAAACACGCTTTCGCCCGACCCGTTCTTCGTTACCCAGCCGGCGCCGTTACCCGCACGGCCGGGGAAGCCCGCACACTGCACCAGCGGCCCGCTCCCCCCGCCACAACCGCGGCCCCACCGGGGCAGGCGGCGGGCTGGGTCGGCGGGCGAGCGGGCCAGCCGGCTGTCAGACCAGTCAGCGCGGCGCCTCAGCCGGAAGAGACAAGGCCCGGGCAGGCGCTGCCGCGCCTCCCTCCGGGCCGGCACCGGAGCCCGGGCGGTACCGAGCAGCCGATCGCCGCCGGCGGCCAGCTGTGAGGAGCCAGGGGACGAAGCGGGGTCCGGCCCGCTTCCGCCCACGCTCACCTGCAGCTTGGGCCGCCGCGCCAGGTAGGGCCAGACGCAGCCGGCCGCGCCGCCCCCCGCCGCCGCCGGGCAGGGCCGCGTGTAGACGATGCCGTACATCACCCAGCACGTGTGCGCCACGTAGACGGCGAACACCCCCACCACCAGGCTGGTGAACGAGCTGCGGCTCAGCATGGCGGCGGCCGCCCCCCGCCGCAGCCCCGCTCGGGATCAGCCGGGCTGCCCCGCCGCCACCGCCGCCGCCGCTCGCGCATCCCCCACGCAGACGACCGCCCTGCCCGTCACTTCCGGCGGGCGGAGGAAGCGCCGCCCCGGCGCCTAGCAACCGGCTTACGGGCGGCGCGCGCCCCGCGGACGGCGCGTCACGGCGTGAGGTCAGCCGTGCGGCGCCCGCCGCCGCTAGGGGGCGCTGACGGCAGGGGGGCGGCGGCCGCCATGTTGGCTCTCTCCCTTCGCGCCGGGCGGCGGGCAGGGCCGGCCGAGGGGGCTCTCGGCGCGTCCGCTCAACCCCGGCGGCGCCTGCGGCTCCTCCAGGAGGGGGACAGCACCGTGTTGGCAGCGCACGTTGTGTTTTGGGCCGCTGACAACGACTCGGGTCCGGGAAGGGCCCGTGAGGTGAGGGGAGGCAGCCGAGGTGCTGTGACAGGGGTAGGAAGGGGGGGAGAGGAGGCCTCTGTGCCGCAGCTCCATCCCCGGCAGCCAGCTGCCAGAGGGGGACAGCTTGGGACTTAGTGCAAAGGAAGGGTAATAATAAGAGGAATGCTTCAGTAGTCTTAACGAGAAATTACCGTTGGTACAGAGACGGAAAGGTAGTGTAATATGATAAAAAAACCCGAAGGGAGCAACAGGAGCAAACTCTTTGGGAGGGTGGCAGTAGCCACGTGAAGGGAAGGGGCCGGTGACCGTCATCAGGGAGTGAGGGAAGCAGCCCGCGGGCAGCGCTGCTGCCCGGCGGTGCATCAAGCCAGCAAGTCGAGGGAGGTGAGTCTGCCCCTCTACTCCACTCTGGTGAGACCTCACCTGCAATACTGTGTCCAGCTCTGGGGCCCCCAACATAAGAAGGACACGGACCTGTTGGAGCGAGTCCAGAGGAGGGCCACGAAGGTGATCAGAGAGATGGAGCACCTCTGCTTTGAGGACAGGCTGAAAGAGTTGGGGTTGTTCAGCCTGGAGAAGAGAAGGCTCCGGGAAGACCTTAGAGCAGCCTTCCAGTATCTGAAGGGAGCCTACAAGAAATCTGGAGAGGGACTTTTCACAAGGGCATGTAGTGATAGGACAAGGGGTAATGGCTTCAAACTGGAAGAGGGTAGAATTGGATTAGATATCAGGAAGAAATTCTTTACTCTGAGGGTGGTGAGGTACTGGAACAGGTTGCCCAGGGGAGTTGTGGAGGCCTCATCTCTGGAGGTGTTCAAGGCCGGGTTGGACGGGGCTTTGAGCAGCCAGGTCTAGTGGGAGGTGTCCTTGCCCATGGCAGTGGGGTTGGAACTAGATGATCTTTAAGGTCGCTTCCAACCTAAACCATTCTATGATTCAATGAAAAGCAGAGTTAAAACCAGATGGTATCAGGTAGGGCAATCTTTAGACTTGGAAGAAAGAAATCTTGCATGCATTTTGTGCATTTACACATCTGTAATATTTCATTAATAGTATCAGTCACTTCTGTTTTGTAATGAATAAGTGTTAGTGGAAATGTACTGCATTCTGATAGCAGCCTCTGGCATTAGCTAAAACGTTGTCTAGTGTAATTACTTTCATAAGTATTGAGCAAATAAGTTACTTGCACTTTGGAGGAGAAGAAAAAGGAAAAATATATTTAACCAGAAAAAGGTTCAGGTTTTAAAGCTTTTCTTCATAAGAAAGCGTGCCACATTGCGGCATGCCTAGCAGGACTCCACTGAAAGAAGAAATAACTAGATTAAAATCTGTTTTGGACGAATACAGTATTCAGTCTTTTTTATTACACAGAATGAAATTATACGCATTTGCTGTCACACACAGATGTCTATTCTTTCACACAAACCACTGAAGAAAAACATTAACAAGTCTTCTCTTGAAATCTTCATATTATGATTAACGTATGTTATTTCTCCAGTAAACTTTCCCAGTGTTTCATTTGCATTCTTAAAAATGTTCGTATTAATGGTTCAGCTTACATCCACTGGGCCTCATGCCTTTTTCCACCCTCCGTTATGAATTTCTCATGTATGTAAGTAACTGGAGTGTTGAATCACTTCTTGCCTGTTTCCTGGATACCTAAAAGTAGCCAGAGCTACTTCAGTCTAATTTAGACAGATTTGTCCTCCAGACTTTTGGAGCCCCTTCTCTGAATCTTTTTTTTTTTATCTTTTGATATTCTTCTTTAAGCACAGAAAATAGAACTGGAGTCAATATCCCTGTCATTCTTAGGGGAAACAAACCAAAAACCTAAGAACCAAACCAAAACCACACCCCCATACAAAAAAAACCCCAACACCCTAACCCCAAACAAAAAACGCTTAAAACCCTGTATTTCATACTCCTAGTTTTCAGGTAAACAAACACTGTTCTCCTACACACACTGCCACAGAGAACATACATGAACAAAGCACACCTAAACATATATGGACTTAGTCTTATTCACAATTATTATTTGTATCCTTTCTCTTATTGTAAACCTTGTTGTTTATAAAAAACTTAAATCTAAAAAATGAAAAAAATTCAGAGGAAACCAAACATTTTTTGTTTCATTTTTAATTTGGTTTCACGCTGGAAATTCAATTTACACGCCATTGATAAGGAATATGTCCAGTTGGGCAGAATGAGCCATGATTGTATACTGCACATCAGCACTTGTAGCGTATCATTTAGTTCCCTTTTAGTAAATCATCATACGATTCATGTAGCATAGTTTAAGCGTCGACATCATTTGGCTCAGTTCTTCACACACTATAGACCATTTCAACCTATCAGACAACTAACAAAAGAATGCTCAAATTGAGGTATTTCCTTTAAGAATTTACTGATCACTGGTATTCAGAGGTAATGTTAAATCATACAGTTTTAAACATTGAAAAATGTACAAAACCAAGTTCATTATTAAAAAATATTATCCTTAGTCTTCCCATGCACGCTAATAAAAAATATAAAAATCAAATTTGTAGCACTGAGGCTATACTTTTCCTTCTGCAAAAGTATTTCCACAATAGGAACCACAAACTACAGTCATCTTTAGTACACTACTTGTTTATGCTTTTCAGTCATGAAGTATAGTCAGTTCAGTGCAAAGGTAATAGCCTATGTACACATACCATAGGAGGGAAATTTACAGCAGAAAATATGCATTCAGATTATTATTATTATCCAGTAGCACTATATGTTGTTGAAGATTTACACTGCATATCCAAGGGCTATTATAGTAAAGAGCTTGCAGCCGATATGCGTCTTTAAACACACCAGGTCTGCTTGAGCAGCCTGGAAGTCAACAGAAGTTGTACCACTGATGGAACAAGCACGTAACACCTTGCAAGTGAGTTCCTACAAAACAGCTTCCTGCTCTGTCAGCACAGGTCTTCAACTAAAAGCATCCTCTTCATGGCAGTGCCTAACTGGGATTCAGTAGCAGTAAGAGAAAATTCCAAAATTTGATCATTTAAAAGGTTAACTTTTTTGCTTTTGCATTTAAATTCTCAAGTGTATTCAAAAACATAGCAATATTTTTTCCAAAAGTATAAATTATATCCTCAATGCACATTTAACAGTAATTCAAGAGATCAAAAATGTTTTTATTTTTCCTAAATTATTTTTCAGCTTGTTGAAAACTCAATTTTATTCTTCCAAAAAGATGAACTAGTACCTGTGATCAAATTAGAAATGTCTTGCACACCTGGAGAGATGCTGGGAGTTACAAAAAGGTTTAGAAAGTGGTCCCATTGAACAGATGCCACATATTTTCAGTACAATGCCGCAACATCGAAATTGTATAGTACATAATACAAAGTTAGCAGATGCTTAGTCTTGGTCCTCCTCCAGGAAACAAAATCTATCACTTCTGAAGAAATCTACTTCTGACTTCTATTTCTAATGTTACTGATTTACATGGAGCCCTTAATACCCTTAGAGCAATTAGAGGAAGCAATATAAACAAATCACCAAACACAAACTATAGACAAGCAGCTGCAACGGTTTCGCTTTTTGTCTAAGTATATACAATTGCTAAGGAGAGATGTTTAACTTAAGGATGCCAATCCACATATTTAAAAATACAATTTCATTTTTACATGTTTACTTAAAAAGGCTTTTGTGGTCTGGAAAGGACAGCACTGGCTAACCTAAACCTCCCTCTGAAATATAAGAAATATTTTGCTTGAACTTCATTATAAAAGAAAACATAGGCCAAAAATATATACTTAGGGCATACAAGATCTTTACAAGTTTATTTCTTTAGCATTTAAAATACAAAATCGTCTTCATGCTGGATAGTGAATAAAAGACATGTATTTGGGTTTTCCCCGTATACATTCATAGACCTATCATCAGACAAATTTAATTTCCAGTCCCATGGTAGAATGAAAAGTGTCTGAGCTCCAGCTTTCTTCAGTATCCATGAGGAGACTTTGTTTGCTATCACATTTATAGATGCTGCATTCCGAACTTGGAAGTAAACATGCTCATACTGGAAGTGACATAGCAAGTCAGAAGTCAGTCCAATTTAAGGTTTCATTGTACTATATTCTAAACTTAATTTCTTACTGTTCATAGGAAAAAGGAGAATCTCATGAGGTTTTTCAGACCTGCTATTGCCTGGACACACCTGCACGGGTTAAAGTGTGAGAGAAGAAAACTGCTGAAGCAGCGCACGGGCCCTTAGTTTTGGGTGGCATTACCAGAACATGACTAATATTCACCAGCTCCTTATGGCTCAGAGAGAAAAGTCCACGAATGTCACTTCAGCTATAAGAGGCAGCGAGGTCTCCCTCAGGCTGCAGCACACCTAGAAAAGAACAGACGGCACAAGCAAGAGCGAGGGACACAGAAAACTCAATTCTCCAGCCCAAGGGGTGGGAAGGATCCTTCTGTACTGTGGGAAAGGCCAGCTGCACAGTGAAAGCTTTGCTGCCGCACCAGCCTTGATGGGCTTTACTACTTGCTGGTTCAGCACCAGAAGTTCAGCCTGATTTTTCTCCAGCTGACTCTCTGGCTCAGAACTGGCACTCTCAAATAACACTCCATTCATAATAACAAATTAATATTTTGATATTATTATTGAAATTACAAAAGTCATTATGACTTTTCTCTCGCTTCTAACATGTTTTGGTCAAAGAACTGAAGCTTAGTGCTACATCCACAGACTATCGTACAGCACCTCTCCTGAGATCTCCGAGCTAACCTCAAATAAACTGGGATATTCGTATGGCCCGGTGCAATTTAGCTCAGAATAAAGAACTGTGACAACTATGTTGATAAAAAAAAACAACCCAAACCAAGTAAGTTACTTAACAGAATAACTTACTCAGGTGCAATCTGTGCTAAGGTGATTCTACTGTTTCCATTCCCAGAGACCGATCATTTGAAAACTGCAAATACATCTTCACTGGTCAGAGACGGCCTCCTGAGGTTGGCCTGCACAGCAGCACTCTGCTCTGCCACTTTGCTAAAGAAAATGGAACAAGCAGCCGCTGCCATCACACAACTAGTAAAATTATTTTGCCTAACGAACCTGCAAGACAATCCAGGCAGAGCGTCAATTGCTGTGAAAAGGTCTCAGCGTATAACCCCTCCAGCTTATAAGCCTCTTAAATCCTCTGCTCTCTTGGTATCGCCCACTTGAATTTAATCCCATTACACATGATAGAGCACATGATACCATCTGGGGAAAAAGCAGCCATTTTCTACAAAACAAATCATTCCACTTGTAAAAGACAAAATATTTAATATCTTGAAATACACCTGAAAAGTTTCCTAGAGAAAGAAACTGTCTTGATCGCTATGAGATGCAGGAAATATTCACAGATGCAAGTCCAGGCACATCTAATAGATGATCTCTTTGCTGCTGCATTCTCTCTGTGGTTTTCCCTCAATATTGTATCATTTACACGTTTTGATCACAATGTGTCGGTGGCTAATGCATATACCCAGTTTACTACCTTAGCTATAGCGCAGACCGATCGTGTTTGTTCCTCTGAGGTGGTGCTGGAGGATTTTACCTTTAAGGAGGTCTTACAAGGTTCCTGTCAGAGTTTGAGTACTTTTTTTCCAGTCTTCATAGGAAAAAGGCAGGGAGAGCAGATGAAACTGCCTGGCTGCGCTGCCCGTGACCTAGACATTACTTGGATACGCGATGCCTTCAAGAAATCCTTCAAGAAATCATCCTCTGACCGAAGAACAGCTTGGCTTAATTTCTACCTAGCTGGGACGGCAAAATTACCTGAATGACAGTCTCAGTCTTCCTGCTCATCTGAGAAGCAGATCTTGTGGTTTTGCTGGACTGATTAATTATTTAATTAATAATTAATTATCAATGGCACTGATTACAGTCTTACTTTCCATTTCAGACTGTTGCATCTACTCTTCCTGCTTTTTTGTAAAGGATCTAGCCATATTAATTAGATAATTGAAGTTTTCCAAATTAGCTGAAGTTCAAATACCTAAAAAGTAACAACTCATCTGAACTGCTTGGCTCACAGGCAACTTCTGTGCTTCAATATGAGTTTAGGAGTCGAACTTAAATTTTGCTTTTGTAATTTAATGCTATGACACTTGTTAAAGCGCTGCTATAAAAAAGCAGCAGCTTCACGTTAAGCAAAGTGCAACATTTCAGGAGGTCTTACAAGCCACACTCTGACCTAAAGGAAAATTAAACTTACTTGGTTAGAGTTTTTATCAATTTCTTTTTTTTTTTTTTAATCTTAGTTCAGTCCTGTAATATATGCAAAGCTGTGCTTATATAGTTTTTCTGAGATCATAGGATCTACAGCACATGGCACTCAAAGAATACAAGTTGCAGAACCTGAGTCCTTTTTTTTTTTTTTAAAAACCGAGAAAACCATTTTTGAAGGAGCGGAGAGCAGAATGTGACTGAAACAGTTAACATGAAAAGCTGTACTTATTGCATGATAATATAACATAGGAAAAATAACTTAGTGGCAATACCAAAGATGGCCTTGTAAGGGAACTCATAAATGAATAAAAACAGATCTGCTTTAGAAAATTTATCAAGCTACACAAATGTTAAAGTGCAACAATCTTTCTTCGAGAAAAATGTTTACTACCTGGTACAAGTGAAAAACATTCCATCCAGCCCAATACTTAAACTAGCAAACAAACCTATTCAGTTTGCATGAAAATATTAATAAAGAGCTATGTATAAAACTTTGCCACTACAGAGGTTGCATCACTTCCTTACTGCACACGTGTCTCCTTTTCAGCCTTTGTGACCTGAGGATTTATACCTTCCAACTGGGATTAGCAAACACACACACAAGCCTGGCTGCTTTTTATCATAGTAGGATTAGTCTAGCTACAAGAAATGCATTGAAGCATTTAGTGTAATTCATTAGTATAAAAGTAAGCGTACACAACCCGATTTCTCCATAAGGCTTACAAATTGCCTCTAACGCCTTTCCAGTGTAGCTGCTTACAGCAGTGGACTCCTGAGAAATCTCTATTAGCACGCGCCCTACTGTGGGAGAGACAGTGGTTTAAACATGCTTTGCCCCTCCCAAACTTTTGTGTGTTTTTAGTGGGGTTTTATTATGTTGGAAGAAATACAAAAGAAGCAAAAAGAAAAAAAAAAAAAGACTTCTTCGGTATCTTGGATTTCGTGATTTTCTGTATTACTTTAAACACATTCAAAATACGGAGAATACTTCTTCAACCGTACCAGAATAGCAAAAACTTTGGCTGTGTCTCTCATACAATATATAAAAATTCAGTCTGATGCAAGAACTGTACTGGCAAGTGATGGCAGTGTTGCATAAAAGTAATAAAATGCTCATCGGAAATGTCAAATGCCTTCACACTCCTGCATTTTTTGTGTGTAAGTATCATTTATTAAGTTGTTGCAAAGAACTGAAGTCGTTTTTTCATAGGTCTCCCCGTAAATTTAGGGGCTGTTGATGTCACCAGTTAAAACAAAACAAAGTGTTTGTAAAATCTGTAATATTTTAATTGAAGGCATTTACGTGTCAATGTTTGGTGAAGGGGAAAGGAAGCTTTCACTTCTACCCTGATGTTGCAGCAAGCCACCGAAACTTGACTGCCACAACCCAGCTGTTCCCCAGCCAGGTGCCTTTCCAAAAGGCTACTTACATGGAACTACTAAAAACATTCCAGCAGTCAAGAGTTTGATAGATGAGCTGTAATGAACATTGCTGCGGCAGTGCAATGAGTTACAGGTCTCAGCCCTCAATAAAGCCACGAGTTTACCACTCTACCATAACCTGGCTTTTCTGCCACTACGAGGCAGTCTAATATTATACCCTTATATTCTACAGATGCTAAAGTCACATGAATTATATTCATTAATCTCAGCTCCTGTGACACTCTGTGTGATCTAATAATGTTTCCATGGCAGCAGATCGGGACTTCAGCCTATAATTCATCCTATTTTGTCTCTACCTCGGTTCAACTATCTCACAGAAGAGGGAGCATCACAATTCATTACAGAATCCAAGTGTTTTGTAGATGTGGGTTGGTTTGTTGGGGGTTTTTTTGTGTGTGTGGGGTTTTTTTTTGGTTTTTTTTTGTTGTTTTTTTTTCTTTTCTTCCAAATAGTTATTTCCAGCAGGAGTACTTGCTCACCAAGCAAACAATGCACTGGTCACCGGCCTTCTTCAGCAGCAGCTCTGGACCAAACTCACAGACGCACACGACTTTCAGTGCCTCTTCACCATGCAGCGTGGCTGGCGTTTGTTTAAGGGCCTGTTATTGCAGGCTGCAGCGCTCTTCAACCCAAGCACTCTGCACAGCAATTATTACCCTCATCACAATTAGAAAAGATCTCCCTCACAAAACCAAATATGAAACCAAATGAACCCTTTGGCTTTCAGAAGACAGATCCCATACATGCAAATTAGGCACACTCATATTTAGCCAACTTCAATCAGCTTGCTTTCTTCTTTCACAGATGTGGACCGAGTACCTCTTCCTCTGGAGGTTCTCTCACCCCAAAGTTGTCCATGGGATACTAAGCTTACCTTTTTCTTCTTTTCAGACATACGTCTCAGGGAACTCTATCTCATCCCCTGCACTCCGAAATTCTGATTCCCAAGCTCCCGTACAAAGTGAAAGATAACTATCTTAAACAGACAGCTTGAGCCATGTGCCATAAAAAGTCTTGTAGAGGAGATGCGATATGGCCAGACTACAGTTCATGTGCCTTTCTCCCTTACATACCAAATAAAATGCATATAGTGACTGTACAGTCACAGAAAGTAGACCTCAGGACATACCCCTATGGCTCTGGGACGTGATCAACAAAATCACGATTTTCAAAACCTCCAGTGAAGGAAGGCTCCTCATCCCACCTGGAATAACCCATTCTCCTTAGCTTAACTAGTTGTATTGTAAGGAAATTTTCCTAATGCTTAACTTGCCTTTTAAATGAAGAGCTTGTAGCTACCACCAACATAGAGAAGAGACTGCTCCTATCTTCTCTATAGCAACTTTTTCCATATGTGAAGACTGTTTTCCCATCTTCCTTCAGTCTCCTCTTCTTTGGACGAAAGAATACTTTTTTTTTTTTTTTTTTTTTTTTTTTTGAGTATTTTCCAGACTCTACCCAGCTACTCCCCATCCTTCTCAGCTGCCCCAACATGGGCAGGTACTTCAGGTAAGGGCTTGTCACACCTTGGTAACACAGAAATATCACCACCCTTCTCAGGCTACACTGTTGATGCATCCCACTACAATGAGTGTCTTTTCTGCAGCAGTGAGTTAATGGTGCTCAGTTTGTCATACTCTCTACCATCCCTGCCCCAAGATGTTTTATGCAGTAATACCCACTCCCTCCTCTGTGCAGCTGACTATTCCTACCTAAGTGTAATTTCTCACATGCCTTATTTTTCCAAATGATTTGTCCTATTTTTCATGAGCAGTTTTAACTCAAATCTTGTCTGCCAGTCTGCTACAGCCCTGTCAGCTTCACATACGTTACCTAGATAAATCAGAAGTTTAATTATTATCTCCAAATGAGGACCCACCTCCACATACCCCACAGAAAGCATAATTTCTTACATTTTTTTCCCCATACCCTTTCTAATAAAGCCAGTTTCAGTTTGGAGACTTGCCACATACAGTTGGGGATTTCCAAGGACACATTCCAATACCCTAATGAGCTTTAAAACACATCCTGCTATTTAAAAAATAGTAATAAAAACATTTGGTCCAAACAGATTTCCTTTCCTTCTGCTAAAATTCCTGCCTTTCAAATCTAGTTTTAATTTAGTCTAACATGTAGAAGATTCAAATCTCAATAGTTTTCCAATCACAAAACCATCATATTTTAGCACAGCCCTAGAAAATTAGTCATAGAAATTATCTGAAAGTAATTTTGGTTTGTTTGGAAGTAGAGCTGCCATCAGAGTTATTTTGCGACAGAGTTCTCCTTCCTACTCCTTGAGGCTTTTGTCACATTTCCTAATCAGTGAAGCTCTGTGGTTTTATAGTAATTTAATTTTTTCTTTCAGACCTCCATTGGTAATTAAGGCACCTGGCTTTACAAAAGGAAAGAGAAGAAACATTACTAATACAAGTGGTTTAGGCTGTTTTGTGGGGTTTTTTGTTGGTTTTTTTTTTTTTTTTTTTAAAAACAGTTCTAAACTATTTTAAGCTCCATATATGTTATATGCAGCATATTTAATGTTGCTATAGAGATTTAACTAGCATTTCTTCAGAATGTTCTGCAACTTGTTGCTGGGTTGGCCTCTGAAGTAACTGCAACCTTTTCAAACTTGTGCTGATACCATGAAGTTTTCATAGCGTGTTCCATGCTAAATTATCTGTATATACAGGCTTGCTACAAAAGAAACCTGTGAATCCTGATAAACATAGATTAAATACAATTCTGTAAACGTCTCCCATTTATATGCTGGGTGGACATGATTTGAACTGATTATAAGAAAAAAGCACAGACAGTTTTGTCATGTATTTGCAGACAGTATGTGGCATGTCAGTTTGGAAAAAATTAATGTTTAATTGCATCCGAAAGATTACAGTAGAAAAGTGTTGGGGTGAGGGATAAGGAGCCTTTTCATTCTACCATGGAATAGACTGAAAGAGAAACAATTTTGCCATTCAACAATAAAAAGTAATCCTTAGCAAGTTTTTGCATTACTGTTTCCACACTGCTCACTGAAACCAAAACAAAGGGCCAAAATATGCTTGCCTTGCTCAAGAGAATAATCCCACTGAAATCAACAAGACTGACTATGCAAATATGGACAGCAAAGTTTGGCCCCAAATAAACATCCCCATAACTAGGGAAAACACTAATCACCAAAGTGCACTTAACACCATATTAGCTACAGTTTCTTTATACATGCACAGTTTGTGCGACACTTTGTACATGAAACTAGCCAATGGAATATAAATAAGTGTGCCGCTTTCTTTTAAATATGAACATTAATAATGAAGCACATTCACATTTTTGCCTTTCAAAGACCTTTTTGAAGAAAATAAAAACTCCTTCCCCAAAGTAACCTGGAACATGTTTTTAAATACAGCACATATGATTCAAAGAATGGTATTAAGGTAGAAGAACTTTCACGCACAAAACTGGTATTTGTTGTATAGTTGGAGTGACTTATGAAAATCCCAAGAAAAGACAATCCTCTCACCAGGAGAGGAAGGTAACAGTTGTAGTGTTAATTCAGTTTCTTCTGCAGGGGCTTGTTTTTATCTTCAGCGTTTTCAGGGCTGAAGTCAGTACAGATACCATTAGGAGCAGAAAGAGATGAAGTCTCCAAGCCACTCTCATCTCCCATCTGATCAGCATAGAGATAGTCTTCTGCGAAGTGTGGGTGCAATTCAGCAAATCTGTAGAAGTCATCTAAAAAAAAAAAAAATGTTGTTACACAGAATCAGCTCTTTGAAACAGAAGGACGCTAAATTTGAATACTTGCACATATATAATCACATGACCACTTTGGAGAAAAATAGCAGCAGTTAACATAATGCTATCCCCATAGCTTGTTTTAGCTTCTCAGCAGAAGTTTACCACATCCCCAGAGCCAGGATGCCGCAAACGGTTATCTAAGCCCTCTTAAAACACTTCAGACCAGAGCTTAGCTCATATGGTGAAGGGGTAAACAGGCTCAGGTTTGCATTAAAATGCATGAGGAGCACCACATGCCCTGACACAGCATCTTGCTGTCCACTGGGGGAAGGGCAGAAGCCCTCCAACTGAGGAACAACGAACAGCAAGAGTAGTCATTTCTTGAAATCTGGGAAGCCTTTTGCAAACAAGCCCTTTAATGCTTTGTGCTCATAATTCTCTTCAACCTAATGGCAGCTGTCATTGCTGCCTTCTGCTTTCAAGATTTCAGCATTTCAGAAGTCCCAATATTTTAGAGAATAATATTGCAAGAAGATAATTAATTTGTAACATATTATGAGAAAAACTGATTGTAATGTTGGATACTAATAAGACAATAAAAAGAGCAAGATTAGTTCTTGGCAGGCTGAGGAACCCTTAACATCAAGAAGTAACATTTTGTGTTAAAAATCAGACATTGAAGCCTTGTCATAATTTGCCCATATGACTGTTTATTCAGACATGATTTAAACACAAGATACTGTACAGGATCCGAGTCATAAGCAGCTATTCTGGTAATATAAACTGACACTGGAAAAAGCTGCATGTGAACTTTATCACTAACTCAGTCACCTACAGTGTATCACACACAGCCCACTCAAATTCACTGTGTTCTCCCAGAAGAGCTCATGATCAGACGATGCTGTGAGTTCCCTGGAGTGCAGCGCAGATGACAGCTGAAGTAGCCTTTCAGAGGAGTGAAGCCCAGTTCCTCCTGGTACAAGTGGGCTGGTGTAGAAGGCGGCAACTACCACAGCTTTCCCCCTCTGCCACTCTTCTCTGAGATGACATGTTCTTCTCAATATTGCAAAGGGCAAGGCAACATCATTTTGCTCACAGAGACACTGAAGTTGTACATCAACCCTGCCTCTGAACTGTTGCAAAGGGATAGGTGGGAAGAATGCAATAAATATAACTTCATCCTTCTGCAAACAAAAAAAGTGGGTATCCTTTATCCACAGTTTATATGGATCTCAAGTAGTTTGGACCCCTTAACTTCAACAAAAGCTGATGATGTTCAGGCCATGAAAACCAACACTACCATCTATGCTGAAAAACCTGTGTGTACAACAGGCTGATTGTTCATGTAAATAAAGTCTTCAGAGGAAAAAAAAAAAAATCTTAAATGTTTGAAAATGCATAGAGCAAAAATTTTTCTTTTGATAACATTTAATGCAAGTTCAACTTTTTTAAAAAATATAATCTCGTAGCAAAGAATGTGATGCATCTGACCTTTTTCAAGAAGGAAATGTAGAACTTTAAAATATTTAACAGTGGTAGTAGTTGCAATAATATTTTAGAAACACTTGAGTGCAAACTGATTCATCAGAATCAACACAGTTAAGCACATTCAGTGAATCCAACTAAGCAGATTATTTTTCTGCAGCTAGCAAGGAGAGAGCAATCAGCTATCAGCCTTAACTGAATCTGATCTGCAGCAGGAACATGAAAGCCTTCCCCTTTTTCACATGGATGCTTTAAGCCTGTCCCAAGGATCTACTTCTTTCTGTAACAACACGCATAATGTGTCCATCATACTAATGACCATGAAAAAAAAGCCTTTTTTGGGAAAGGTCATTCTGATACTTAGCCCAACTAAGGTAAGACAAGTATAAAAATTTCAGCCAACAGTACCAAAGATGCTCTTACAGTCACATTAAGCATAACCCTTTTTGCATGGGCAAGACTAGAATATTTACTGTAGATGTCATTCTTAGTAATTCTTTAAAAAGCTGCTGTATCTTTTCAGAAAATAAATTCAGAAAAATCCCTTGAAGTAGTTGTTCACACAAGTATGATAGTCTATATCCAAACCAGCATCCCGACATCTCTGTCACAATCCATTCCTCAATGCTTTATCAGTACTGGATCCAAATGAAAAAAAACTTAGATTCCAGGAACGACTGAATTGAGCAGGATAATGTTTGTAATAGATCTCAGCACGTAGACATTTTGGGTCCTGCTGAAACTAGTCCTGAAGATATTACGGAATATTTATCAAAGTTGTACACAGCAGAGCCCAAAGAAAAATGCTTGGGATCCCATTTGCCTCATTCATCAGAAACGTGAGACAAAGTGATGTAGGAAGAACGAGCTATTCCAGCATTACTTCTAATCACAGGTCTCATCTTGGAACTCAAGCATAAAGCAACTGCGAAGCATTAGACTGGAGGAAAGGACTACCTTAGTCATTTACTTGGGGAAAGAAAGTAATTTTGCTTCCTACCCCCTACTAAAAGGACAGAGACAAAAAGGAGGAAAGAACACGAAGTGGAGTCCTTTAAGACTCCTGTCTATATTTTTGCATTACATATGCATATGTACTATAAGAACTTCAAGAGGTTTTTCTCCTGGCTTTGCAATACCCTCCTACTACTTGACACTCCTGATGGAAGCTCTGTGGTCTCTAGTTTTTGTTCCCCCTCAGCTACATCATTACCTTAGTGTACATGAACTTAATAGGATAATCCTGCAGTTAATATAGGTAAGGATACTACATTTTAAAGATCAAATAATTCTTCCTTCTCTGAACGTTCATCCATATGGATATTCACAATACTTCCAACCCCTCTTTTCTTCTTCTTATCAGCAAGTAAGGCAGTCTTCAGAATACTTTCACAGTCATCATGTGTCTATCAAGAGCAGGTGTAGAGTTACCTAGAATTCACGATGCCCACCTACAGAACCTATTCAAATTCTCCAGAATCATGTCTTAAGACTGAGAAATCTTGCCTCTCTCTAGGTTAGAGTGAAGGGATCAGCTTTGGAATCAAGGTGTATTTAAACAGTTAAGCCACCAGCACACTGCTTAAGACAACAGATACACGGATCTTTGGCAACCAGTGTATTTTCAAACATGCAATAAAAACCCAGACTTCTAACAATTCAGATCCAAGATTTTCAATCTAGTTACATAATCTCAGTTTTGCTATTGGTTATTCTGTTTACCTGCAACCTAAACTTTGTCTTTGGGATGAGATCTCTGGCTTCAAGGACTCTGCTATATGTGCATCAATTTAGGTTTGATACTTTGGGTATTTTATTTTTTGTTCTTACAAGTAAGACTGAAGATTTAATATTCCTGTTTCACATTCCAACACTAAAAAGAAGGAGCTTCTAAGCAGACCCCTCTGCTGTGCGTATCCAAAGTAACCTCAGTACTCTTCCACCAGATACAAAGTTTTGATTTCTCAGAACTTGTCTGGACAGTGCCTTCAGAAAAGGTGTAGTCTGCAAGTTTTCCACCTCTCCTTTCTCAGTATTTAAGGGCAACAAATTGAGTATGTGGAAAGTTGCACATGTTCTCAGGAAAGGCAAGAGACCGAGTATCGATGGCAAGAACTTCCAAGACAGAAATGCAATACCTAAAGTTTATTTTCATCTTCTAATTCTCTACCACAATAAATTGGACATTTATTCTTACTGCTAAGCTTTCAGATATGTTAAAATCTTAGTGTAATGTTTATAATATAAAATGAGCACTTCTCTCAGAAAAAGATCCAAACAAAGCTTCAAAGAAATGCTGTAAACACTATCCAACTTTACACAGCCTCACAAAAGCCTACTCTTGACGACAGGAAATAAAATAGTGAAAATGAGAGCTAAGCACTTCAGAGGCCAGTGCTATGGCTCAGTGGTCCAGATCTTCCTGTGATGGGAACATACCATGACCGCTTAGGGGAAAAGTGCAGATTTAAATGCAACTAAGTACTATTAAAGATGGCTATTAAAATATGAATTCCTTGGTAACTCACATGAACTGGTCTGAGTTCACTTGTACACTATTTCAAATTTAGCTATTCTCAAACAATCAAGTGTGCCAAAATTAGAGTTCCAGCTTAAGATTCTGTGCTGGTATTTCTGAAGCTGGTGATTGGGGGAGGGGGGGAAGAGTTGAGTCACTGCCCATATGAGTTGGGAGACAAGGAGCAACACAGATAGGCAGGAAAAAGCCAGTAACATAGGATGGACATGGAAATGCTAGGGATGTGACAGATGAGAGATACAGAAAGGAAAGGGGTAGTACAGCAGGAATATCAAGGAGGCAAGATAGAAGCCAGGAAGAAAGGAGAGGGCAGTGGCAATGGTACTTATAGTACAATAACTCTAAAATAGCTCTGTAGTCGAAGCTTTACACCGATATTGTATGATTGAAACATAGGAATTACTAGTGTAGAAATTGTGATTTACTAACACTGATGTCTTAATTTATAAGATTTTTACAAATTAAATACATACTGATTATCTGGAAGGAAAACCACTAGAACAGGGCATGTCATAAGCACTTCTACTGGAGAGATGTGATACTCTGGCTATCAACAACTCAGTTCATACTTAAATGATACAACTAAATTTAGAACCTTACTGCATAAAAGATGAAGAATCTGAAGTAACACACAAGTACTTTGATTCCCAGTATAATCTATTCACCCAGATCTCAGAATTTTTCAAATGCAACTTTCTCGCCTCCATATCACCTGCATTACAGATTACATATTGAGCAGCCTAGTTAATACACCCTCATTTCCCCCCCACACACACACTCGTGACTTCTTTTCAAATAGGCTGAGAAATTATTATGGGAGTAGAAAATTTTACATCCCCCTATATTCTGGGAGGGCAGAAATAGTGGTGAACGGATACAAGAGACAAAACAACAGGACAGAGCTAAGACAGCTTTCTTAAAAATACATACTCACATACATGGAAGTCACGGAACAGAATATGCTGAAAGAGCTAATCTAGGTATTGCCTAACTTAATCTGGAAGGGAAAACCTCTGAAAACATGTAAACCTGACATTTGATATTAAAGGTGAAACTCAATTTATTTATTTTTTTAATGTCAGTTTACTTTGTCTGCAGTGCTTTTATCATTGTTAAAGTCAACAAGTCAACTAAAAAAGGTAAAGTTTAATAAAAATATAACTGTTTTGTATATTACCATGAGTTCAGACAACTGACATTTTGTGACAATACAGATGCATTTAAAATACTTACCATATGTAATCTCTCCTTTTTCTTCTTCATCTACAGCTCTAAAAAGATGCGTAACATTAATCTGTGACACACCCATGGCAGTCTTCAGAATATGAGCTAAATCCTCTTCTATTATAGTTCCGTTTTCTGACTGGTACAGCTATGAATCAAGACAGCAAGATAAATCATTACAAAGCTGCATGCTAACTCCTATAAGCAGCACCACACTAAGAAGTCATGCAAAATTAACATTGGGTATTGGAAATTCTAGTCGCTCTCAGATTGATGTGACCTACTAAGGATTTCTGATTAATCTGGGACAGCATTGATTATTAGTTCACCTGTGTACAATTAGAAAGTAAAGCTTGCTATATTCAGAAAAAACCCCTATGTTTACATGCCTAACCACTGGCATTTCAGTGATATTCAGAGACAAGACTGTTTACCACTAACATGTTTTGCAGATATGTAACAGAATAATTTGTAGTCCATTAAACTATGTGTCCAAATTCCAAGAGTCTGTGGAATCAGGAGATATATTTAGGTCAGTCTAAAGCAGATGCCATTTCCACTTGGTCAAATGTAAAACTCAAGATTCCTTTGACCAACATCCAACCGATTCGACAGCCAGTTTGCATCAAATGCCTACATCTAAATGGCACTGTATTAATCAGGAGAATCCTACCTCAAAGTGATGTGCCTATAATTTTCTACAAATACTTATTCAAAATTCTAGAAAATAATAATTTGCTTATTCTTAAGTCCTGAAGCAAACAGTTTCCTCACAGAAAGAGCTGGCTTTACTACTGACAGGAGATTGAAATTGTTCGTAGTGTCATTCTACCTTTGTATATGTACAGTGTTTCCCCCTGAAAAAAGGACCCAAGTATTTCAAAACATCTGTAACAAATACAGCTTCATTAAACTTTTTAAAATAACTCAATTTGTCTGTGCAATGGAAATTGAGACAGAAGAGTTTCTGAAACATTCTTGTCTTATTTTCAAGCATGACAACACTGCAAATATTGAACCATGTAAAAAAAAGCTATTTTGGAAACTTCCTTTTATTTTCTTTACATCATTGAGAAGGTGGGATCTGTTGAGATTGAACAAAACAGGCATAAGGGTGTATTTTTCACACAAGCAGAAGTTGCGGTCATGAGACAGCACACGTCAATGGAATAAAAAGAGTCAGTGGAATAAAAGTGTTGAAGTACTGTGGAAGACAATGTTCATGTTCAAATCCGGAATCTTGCCTTTTTCTCCCTCGCACCTAACTCGCACACTGTTTCACAAGGAGTAGAAGCAAGGACAAGACACTTGTTTAATAAAACCTGCTATATTTTCACAGATCAAGTAGTCAGGAGGTGGTATTTGATGGTAAGGCTCACAAGCAGTGTTATTGGCAAGATTCACAACACCCTTTCGTTTCCTCAGCAATTAGGAAGGGAGGATGCATAGCACTTAACACTGGAGTGCTGCTCTTAGACTTGATTGCCATCATCCCCCCTTCTCTTTTAACTGCCCACCGCTTTAGAACTCTGGTGGCCCAGTAACCCCTATTTTTCAAGTTCTTCAACCATATACTAAACACTTCCACTTTCAAAACTTGCTCAGCTACATGAAATGTTGCACTTTATCCCTGAAAAAAAAGGACAAGGTGCTTTGCAAAAAACAGTACATGGCAGAAGACAGCAACTGTTCAAAGTCACACATTCATGAACTGGCTAGATCCTTCAATGGCTCCCAATAAGCTGCGTGGGTATCTTACTGTACCCAAACCCAGGAAACCAGGGGAAGAAAGGATTAAAAAAAAAAGTTTATCTTTCCCTTTTTGTCTAGAATGCTTTGAGCAGAATTTCCTCAGCTCCAGACTTTTAACCTTTCCATAAAATGAGCCATACCTGCTTCCTCTTGCTGAGTGCTTCCCCTTCTTCATACCTGTGTAGAGCTTCTTTGCAGTTCTACAGTTAACTTTATATTTTGCAGTTAACCAGGGAACTCAAAATTATGAGTTGAAGAATAGAGCAGATAGCGAAGATCAGACTTTTTTTTTAAGAAACAGTTCTATTAACTTAAAGTTAGGTACTTCCAAAAAGAAAATAGTTGCCTAATCTGAGCTTTTCTTCCTCTAAAATGGTAAAAGTATATTGCACGTTATGCATCATGACAGCTAAATTTTACTGAAATACTGCCCAAAAGCCACCTTCAAGTTTACTTTAACCTTTTTCATTTTAGTATGAAGATAGACAGCTGACTGAATAGCACCTGAGCGTTTCTCTACGCCATTATACAGATCAAGTGGAATAAGTAATGGCAGAGACCTTTCCACTTTTCCCTGAGAAATTAACAGCAGCTATTAGAGGCAGATTTTCACCCATATTTGTAGGAACTATTTTTGTTCCTTCTTCCTTTGTCAAATTTGTTTGATACTGGCCAAAGGGTAAGAATGATAGATGAGAACACTAAACATTCACAGGAGCTTCATTTCTTTAGCAAAACATAGTTAAGAGAATAATACAGGTATGCTGAAGAACCTGAAAACAACTGCTCAGAAAGTAAGGCTGCTATGTAGTATCATGCAAATGAATGTTCTCAACTCCATGCATTCACCGGTGACGACAGCATCAAGAGTTAGCACTCTTGAGTTTCAGTAACACTAAAGACCATGTGAGCTCGAGGCAAAGGGACAAGATTATGCAGGATGCAGCAGAGTTTGCATGTTGAAATAGCAATATTAAAGAAATTAATTAAAAAGTAGTAAATCAAGGTTTCAGACAAACCCACCGGAATGGCAAACGTTAAGGATTGCTGCTGTCACTTTCCCAAAAAGCCTGCATCAACTGTCTATGCTGATGCTACAACAAACCACTGAGTCTAGAGCAAGAACAGGAGCACTTCTGGGAAGCATAAAGCCTGAGCAGAAACTGCAGGACCAGCACAGAAACACGGTAAGACTAAGAGGGAAGAAAATCTTATTAACAAGATAAAAGGGGGTAAAAAAGATTAATCTCTACTAATGTGTAGGAAAAGTTTTAAAATATTTTATGAACTTGAAAAATAAGATTTCATTGCAACATTATAAAAGTAGTAAGCACAACTCATTAGCCTTTAGTTTAGCGGAATCAATACAAAGGACTTCAGGTTTGAGACTCAACCTGCTGAAAAAGATTCTACCAGAGTTCCACAGAGAACAATTTCAAACTGCAAACTTCTATCATTTTACACGACTTAAACTTGCTGTGCATTCCCTCTGAACGTGACCTCTTAATCTAACTTTCCATTAATGTTATTTTACAATGCAATTAAGTATTAAAAGGGCATGTCAAACATCTTCTGTTAAATCTAATGGCAGTATTAATAATTTCTAAAAAAAGTAAAGTACATAGAGGAAGAAAATGCTGCTTACCTGAAATGCCAACTGAATTGTTTCCAGAGTTTTTGATGGCTTACAGACAACTGACAGAGCAATGACAAATTCCCGAATGTCAATTATGCCATCTTCATTCTGTGAAGGAAAACCTCACCTCAAAATACTGCAATTTGTCTGAGAACTTTCATATATAACTAACAGTTGCTAAAGATGCAGAATATACAAAAAGATCATTACATATGCTACTGCAAAAAGGTCTCAGTAAAATTCAATTAATTCTGGGCAAGAACCTGAGTCATCAAAGCTCTGCAGGCCCTTTTCAGAGTCTCAATTAGAAATCATAATTCAAAAATTCTTGGAAGACAGTGCTGCTACTGTCACCCTTCACTTGCATATTTAAGATTTTTATGTTAAACCATCTGAATTACCGGGTTGAAATTAAAACCAGAGAACCAGAGGGCAAGGCAGCCTAATTTAAGCCCTGAATACATGACATCTGCTCTTTGGTCTGAGAGGACACTGTGGACACATCCATCTCCTGGTCCAAACAGCACCTCATCCAGATAAAGCTAATAGTCATTTCCCGATCCTGACTGATTGCCAGAGGAATGAAAACCTGGCTCATTTGCCAAGTTCCTAGGTCCTTCAGGTTTCAGGCATCCTAGAAGAACAAGTGATTTATTTACAAGGCAAGTGAAATATCAGCTAATAGGCACTGCATTCAGTTGCAACAAGCTGCAGCAGAGGTTTAGTCTGACCCCATCTTTCCTCCTGTTCATATTTTGCATCTAGAAAGAGAATCAGTTTTGTCCAACTGATACTCCTTTTAACTTCTACCTGAATGAGTGCTTTATTTAGTTGATGATAGGTGCTCTTACCTTGCTGAAAGGGAAATGCAGTAGGCAAATACTGTGGTGAAGTGCTCAAAAGCACTTAGGACTGGCCCAAATCAGACCTCAGTGAATTCAGCTGGAATGGAGTTAGGCTAAAGCAGAGTTTACCAAAAGTACTACAATTTTTAAACATGATGTTGTTTCTTACCTCATCAAAAAGCGCAAACATACTTTCTAATGTATGAGAAACTGGAAATTCCAAGTATGCTGAAAATTCTTTAAGATCAACTTCTTTTTTGATTTTCATGGCACTTGCAGCGTATTTATCAAGATCATCTTCAAGTGTTTCTGGCTTCAATCTAGAAAACATATTATTTTTGCACATTTTAAAAATAAACCCAGTTTTAACAATACGATTTTCAATACACCAAATGAGGCAATGGATGATAATGGTGCAAACCATTACAAAACCTGGAATCAGAATTACTAAGCAACTTTATTATAAAATCATTTATTCCTGTAATTTCAAGGCTCCCATTAGTTCTTGAACCGTATTAGAAATTACTGCAAGGGCTTAGGAATCCTGGTCATAAACTTGTGTCCTTTATTCTATCTTGATTATAACATGTATGTGTAAGCAGTTCAACAGGAACAAGAAACACAGTCCAGAACTAGCTAATAAGAAATACCAGCCAAGGAGAACTAGGTGGGATTTAGGTCAGCTGAATATGACGGTATTTTAGGACAGTAACATAAACCAATTATGAATCCAAATTTACTCATGTCAGTGAACAGGAAAGACCTGATGCATCTTGCCTAAAAGAAATCAGGGATTACATAACAGCGATTATACAGTTAATCCTGTTTGTCAGTCCTCATTTTTCACATTCAGTCCGGACTTAGACACCATTATGAAGTGACTCAAAGTTATAGCAGTTAACACAGCTACAGAAATTTCCCTCAATCAGAAGATTGCAAAACCAGATTTTGACTGATGAGTGAACAGCTTTAAATTTATGCAGATGTCTACTGTATGGTTGTTTTTGGTTTTGGTGGGGTTGGTTTTTTTTTGTTTGTTTGTGGGGTTTTTTTGTTTGGTTGTTTTTTGGGTTTTTTTTGGCTAAGTCAAGCTTCCTGGTTTTGCTTTGCAAAAATAAGTCTTACTATGAATATAATAAATGGTGCTGCAGGTATGTGGGGAAAAGTAAATTCCCTCTCTAATACAACATCAACCAAATCTTGATCAGCAGGTTTCCTCTGAACTGAGTTAGGGTAACGTGTGCATCTAAACTTTCCAGTCTGAAGACAAAAGAAGCCAAAAGAGTCTTCTACAATATTCTTCTACAGTTTTCTGTTTTGCTGTTTGCTGCTGCAGACAAGGAAAAGCAGTTATTTACAGAACTCACAAGCTCACACCAGAATTGTTCCTAGACTGCAGCTGGGACTCCTCAGCAGCTTCCTCTCAGTGACAAGAATGAATAAAATACTTAATATCAGCATTCTCAGGAGCTTTTGAAAAAAAGCTAAGAGCATTTCTGATAGGAAGATTATCCGATACGTCAACTCCAGATCTTGATCAGTTGCTGAAATGACCCTTCCTAAAAATCACTGCTTTTAAGTAAAAACACAACTACTATGCTGTCTGCCATTACCTAAACTGGCTTATCAAAAAATGTACTAAATAAACAACGCCAAGCCCTGTATTTCTGAATTGTAAGACCTGAACATGCAAGAATTCTTCCAGAGACCCATGGCCTCTACAGAACATTCATACATTCTCCAACTTGGCATTAAAGCATCTATCTCAAGTTTTGGCCCTAGACCATATAAAAAAGAGCAGTGAAACACCCCTCTGCAAAAATTCATTTTCCATGATCAAGTAGAAAAGTAGCAGGAACAATGACAAAGGAATCCATGGAGGATTTGAGATGCACACAGAACGCAGCTTCTCACATGCAGGATTACATATAAGAAGTGTCCACAGTTACTACTTCCCCACTGTAGAAGCCAAAATATATTTTAACTGTAAGATGAAGGACAGCTGGCATCCAAATCCTCCCTTGAGATAAGCCACCACTGACACAGAATACGTAGTCTTAACATCTGTCTCTAAATCAGAGATTTGATTTGCAACTAACTGACTCAAAATTCACCTTCTAGAACTGAGTGAGTACTCATTTGGTGAGCAGTATTCAAGACTTGCAAGATCTCCTCTTCACCAGTCAATTAAGTCATAAAGCTGAAGTTTGAAGGCAAAACCTTCTGTAGCATGGCTTACCACGAATCTTGCAGACATCCTGTGGTTTGGGTTTTATAAAAATAGAAAGAGATGTGAGCCAACCTCAAAAAGAGTATGTGGATCAGTGAGGCAAACTTATTGCATTGAGCATGACTGCATTGTACTTCTGGTAATTCAAGGTGGGCTCACTTCCCTCTGGTCCTTTCAGGATCAGAAAGTAATTGATGTGTGGATGACCATGATCTACTATGCTGAAAGTCTTCTGAAGCTGTGTTCCAAGTCTCATAATAGGTTCTGAACCACTGTGAAATGGTCTGAGTGTCTCAATTCCTTTAAAATTGTTACTTCTATCCCAATGGAGGCTGTAAAAGCTAGAAAGCCAACAGTGGATGTCTTTGCTCATGAAATCATGCTTGTTTGCCTAATGGCTTCCATGCAGGATCTAGGCTTCATGATACATAACGTTGTTGCTGTTGTGGTGTTTTGCTTCGTTTTTTTGGGTCAGTGAGCACTAAAGAGAACAAAAAGTCATTCCTGAGTCCTTGAAGATGGAAAGGGCATTTTTCAAGATTAACAGCTCTGAACATTAAATCCTTCACAGCAGACTTCACAAGGAAAACCAGATCCCTGAAGGTAGGATATTTTGAACATAATTACCACTATTTTTAGCAAGTAAAGTGTCTTACCTCCTTAAAGCTAGTTTTAGCTGTATTTGACTGTTTGAAAACAAACTCCTTTCTTGCATGCTGGGAACCTGCCAAAAAACTTCTAGTATCTCAGAGCTGGAAGTTGCATAAGCACAGCTGCATCTTGTAGCTAGCTACTGCAAACTGCAAGCTCAGAGAAACATGCCCTAAGCCAGAAAAGTACAATACATTCAGTTTTATGTCTGCTGATGTACTTCTGTGCAATTTCTTGCTATAATGGAGACAGGATACTGAACAGCTGCAAAACTGATCTTTCGAATACTCCAGCACACCCTGCTTCGATACAGGAAGCAGGGGCTATTATGGTTGGTATTTGCTATGTTAAGTCTGATCCATGATCTCCTCCTGTAATGGACAGTATTGCTTTTATCATGAATCAGAACAACATCCTCCAGAGGTTCTTTCTTGTTATAGATGATCTATGAACACTCTGAAGTCATAGTACTGTTAGTTAGCTGTGAGGGGTTATACTTCGGGAATGCAAAACTCTGCCTACAGTCTGGACCACCATTTCAGGCACACATGGACAGCAGAAGTTTGCATTGTAGTCTGGATGGTAAAGGCTGTTGAGCAAGAATAGACAGGCACCGAGTCTATGAAGTAATTATCTCCTCCTTGCAGATCTTATGAGCCTACAGGGACATTGCCTAGTAGGATCTCCATGGCCAACTGGATGAGATAGTATCAGAGAGTAGTGGTCAAAATGCAACTGCTGTTTAATTCAGGTCATTCTTACCAAAATACTATGGCTTTTAAGAGACAGCAGAATTCATTCAACACAAGTAGGTTTACTAACATTGAGTGATCACCAGGGCCAGGGAGCGTGTGAGGAGGTAAACCTTGCAGGCTTACTAAGGTTGTAGAACATTCTTCCAGGCCAGACATCTCCAGTACCCATCACATGGGTATAAGACACCAATAATACTCAGACTTAGGAAAGCAAAGGAGATAGTTAAGGATCCAAAAGGAATTCCAAAATAAATTGCTTGCTGCCCATTGTTAAAAGATGAAAATTACTGACTAAGAGTAATCCTACTGAGAAAGCTAAGAAATCTAGAAGGCAAGAACAGGGGATTTTTCTGAAATCTGACCTAAAAAAGATTATTTGGTGCAAACTGTACCTTTAAAAAGTGGACATAATCAACAAAGCCATACTGTTTTCAGTGAAAAGTACAAAGAACCTCAGTCTGTGTACTAAATGCATACACCAGATCAAGAACCTGCCAAACCAAAGGGTCTTGTGCCACACGTATACCAATAATAAAATGCACATTCACCATGATACCATGAGATGAAGGGGTCTTTAATAAGGCACAAAATCCAAACAAGCTTCAACGTCTAGAACACAGTAATAGATCCAGTCAAAGTACAAATACAGAATCACTTTAAACAGTGGGGTAATTAATTGTGGAAGAAATCAAATGAAGCAGAAGATTTACAACGTATGAAAGCTGCAATAAAGATTGCATATAGCTTAGTAATCAGCTCATCGGTCAGACACAGATTATCAGGATCAACAGAAGCATAACTGCTTGAGGACTAATGAATGCAGAATTTGAGATGATGAAACTACGATCAATCTCATTGATACAGCAGTCATTTTACCACAGAGTTCAGTATGAGGCAGCTGAGTTTCAGCCAGCTGTGATCTGAGCCCAAGCTCTTCATTAGATGAAGCAGTACGAGAACTCACTGCTGTGGCTGCATGGCTTCTGGATTGGACCACATCCAGCTGAGCACAGACTAAGCAAGTTTTACAGACAACGTTAATGAATCCTGTAGATACATCACATCAACAGAAATAACTCTCCAGTGTAGCAAACTGAGGTGTAACTTGATTTCAAAGAATCAAAACCAAAACCAAGTCTGGATTTGCCTTACTATAAAAATCTTGCATTTAAAACTGGATGTTACCTTGAAGATATGTTATTACTCAATGGATGTTAGTGCTGAAAGTATGTTATAAACAAGCATTAAGACTGGATGGAAAATCCATTGGATAAAATTTACTGTTCGAGTTATTTAGGGATGTGACTGGATGATCATAATGCCTCCCTGGCCTCAAAACCTTTGACTAAACAGCAAAATGACTGCATCACCATCAAATGTGCACTAGAGATGAAGTTATATTACAATCTTCGTCCAATTGTGCCAGAAAAATACCATCATAATAGCCTTCTTACTGGCACATACCAAATCAAGACGGGGTAACGTTTCACCAACATACAATTGCTCAAACCAGACAGAACTTGTGTTGTGGGGAACCTCACTCACAAATGCATGTAATTCTTGTAGAGGCCAAAACAAAAACCCAGAAAAGCATAATTTGAAAGAACAGCTTTAAATTGAGGAGACAGAAGCCAGACAATTTAACAAGAGGATTAAACTGAATCCTGGGATTATCAACTGCATAATAAGAGACATGGGTGTTTTTTTGGGTTGGTTTTGTTTTGTTTGCCTTTTTTTTTTTTTCCCATTAGTACTGTAAAGTCAGAACCTTTAGAACAAAGCATGAATCTTTGTTTCCTCTTAGAAGTCTCTCCTATCCTACTGGAAGTCTTTTCAGATGGAGGTCCCAACAATGAATTAATATATGCTTGTCATCTGAATGCATAATGTATGCTGTCCTATACTCCTTATTCTCCAATAGATCTTTTCTTTTTTTCATTTATGTACATGGGCTGGAAGATGAAGGAAAAATTAGTGAAAGGAAACAAAGTACAGAATGGAAACATGAAACTATGCTCTACACTTTCAGGTGAGGAGACAAAAAAAAGGAAAAAAGGTGCTTGTATATTAAAGCAGTTAATAGGATGAGGCCGTAGATTTAGTTTGTGGTTGTTCAACAGGATGAGAGGAAAAACAGGAGAAAAATTGGAAAACAGCAGCAACAAGTTCTACTATTTGGTTTATGTGAATTTTTTCACTGTCTGCTGAAGATTTTCTGAAAGGTAAAGCCACAGGGAACTGACACTGAGATGAGAGGAGCCACAGGGCATATACTAAGTTACAGTTTCATCAAAAAGTCCATCTAGCAGTAACCTACTCAAAAGATCAACCATTTCTTTGTGCTTCTTGGGAAAGGGTGACCGCTCTGCCCTCACTATTATAACGTTAATCCAGTCACAAAACTGCTATGGCAGCACTGTTCTCCCTTCAGAGATGTCACAGGAAAGGGCAATTGACTCTCAACTGTATCAAATACTAGGAATCTCACAGTAGTCCTGACCCTCTTCAGGAAGTGTCTTCTAGTTTTGTTCAGGAATGAACACTTCAGACACACTCTGCTCACCTGTCAGACTGAAAATGAATTTTACAACCTACTCTACTCATTATGATCTAGGGGTGCTGCTTGCAAGTGGAGAACATTATTGGTTTAATTTTAGTGTTTGCCTGATTGTAATATGACAACATTCCATATGTATTCATCAATGCAATATTGTTATATGAGGGGAAAACTATATAAACATAGGTACGTAATAAAGATGCACCTTACATATAAATATTGTATATGCTCACCCAAGGCTTCTCACAAGCTTTGCAAATTCTAAAAGACACGTGTCTGAAGGCAGACGAAGTTGTCCTTCAGCCAAAGCTAGCTGACAGTCTTCAAACGTATAGTCTGTCACTGGAACTCCCAATGCCCTTGAATAAACCAAAGAAACAGAGTAAGCAAGATAATCTAAGAAACCTGAGCAGAATAATTTTTTTTAATAGCAAGAAATCCTGTAACAATTATGCTCTGTATTCTGAAGAACTATAAGAAAGAGCCCATAAAAGAAAGTTCACATACAAAGAATGAAATACAGTACTCTACTCATTGCAAAACATCTATTTTGACTTTACAAGTACATGAAAATACAAAAGAACACAAAGGAAAAATTACGCAGTGCACAGACTTTGATTCCTTAATGTGTTCATAGAAGTGAATAACGAGGGTTTCAACATTATTAATCTAGAACAAAAATACATATTTATTAATAATTATGTTAAATATGTGTATTATTATTACACTAACATATTAATAAATCAATAATCACTTGAGCAGAACAACTATTACCTTCAGGTAGTATTAAAATTATACATCAGGCAACATTTCTCTATAAAGAATGGCTAGAACAAAGTATAAAAGCAAGTAGAGTTACACTCCAATCAAACACAAGTTATTTTTAAGTATATGACATAAGAAAGGTAGAAGAAAAAATACTCCCAAGTTTTTATATGCCAAACAATTAAGTACTCATTTTTGCTTTACTTCTAACTTGATGCTCTGTAGTAATAGAAGCACCAAAATATACTTCAAGGAAATCCTGATATTGTAGTTGCACTGCATTTGCTGTTCCAAAGTTGAGAGGAAGACACTCTGGTTTGGAAGAGGCCTTTAAGAATTCAGTGTACAAACATAAGACGCAACTCAGAAAGCAAACACTGCTCTATATAAGTTACTCATCTGTTGTGTTTTCCATTATACTTGATTTTACTTATATTAGTATAGAACATTATCTCCTTCGTGCAGCCTTTTTTAGTTTGATGAAGTCTTCACAGAATTCTTTTTCTTGACTTACCTTCATTCTTTTAATCTACAGGTTTTTCTACAGCACTAATAACCACCTTTTTGATCTGCAAAGTTAATATATAGTAATGGCAAGACTGACAGAAATCCCCGAGGCATGCCACAGTCATTTTGGCTTTGATAAAAACTCTGCATTCAATTCTACACTTTGTTGTAGAAAGTTTGATATGTAATGGCAGTTACCTCTCATGCAATAACCACTTAATTTCTGTTAAGTAGCCTCTTCCCCAGAATCTCATTACAAGGCCTTTGAATGGCAATGTAAATAACATAAGCCAGTTCTCTTTTATCCACCAATTAATTGCCAAACTTCAGGAATTCTAATACATTAGTAAGACAAGCACTTAACATTAAAGCTACTGATGAGGGTTTCTCTCTTCTCTCTAAGGCTGAGAAAGTCAAATATTCAGGAAGAACACCTCACTAATATATATTCAAGCTCAAAAGTACCAAATATGTTAAAAAATTAGATACTATTTATAAGCTATTTATAAATAAACCAAGGACATACAGGGCAGTGATGCTGGATGAACAGCCTCCCCCTTGCAAGAAAAAACAAACAGGAAGGAACAAAAGGAAAAAGCCAACTAAACCAAAAAGATACAGGTACATAGAAAAGGCATCTTAAAATCCTGCAGACTGCTGAAGGCTAGATTGTCTCATATGGGTAATCCTAGGCAATTAAATTCAGTTGCCCCAAATTTTTCACTTTTTGATCTGTTCCTGTTTCATCATTCTACTCATCCTACGAAGAGTGTCCTAGGAGTACTTGCAAATTTGTAAACCACCTTAATGGAATGGACAAGGGGTTCTTGTGATACCATATTTCATCCCATGGACTTATGGTTAACATAGTAATGTTGTATAAAATAGTAATAACATAGTTATTACATAGGTTAACATAGTAATGTTGTGTAAAATCCAGACGAACAACTCCTCCATGCTGTGAGGATTTAAATCCATTTCCAAGTTCCACCTGACTTAGACATCAGGTGTTGCAGGTCTTGTCAATACTTACATTATATGATATTCAATATAGCGTTGTATTCTACAACATGAAATCACTGGTATTACACAATACAAAATCAATTTTCCATGGAAAAAGAAAAAGAGGTGGATGAAAGAAGCAGTCTACCCTGTCAGTTTAGATTACTTCCTACTCCCTTCTTTTGTACTGTGTGTGCACTAGATCGTCCTTATAAACTTCTCTGCCAACTGTCAGTGAAATAGCTGAACTCCTAGGCCAGCAAGGACACCCTATAAGCAGTACCATCCAGAGGGGCTTACATAAAAGAGTGTAATAATAACCAATTAGTACAAGAATGTACTAATGTCCAGTCAGGCACATTACACCAAATTTCATCAGATCTTAATAGCAGCAGTAGGTATAACACACAACAGAAATACAGGAACTTAAGGGTGATCAGCTGAAGCATAGGACACAGAAAAGGGGAAGCTGTTTAAAAATAAGTTAAAAGAAGTAACTGAAAGGGTAAAGTGTTCATTTGTGGTACAAAATGACACACCATATTAGGGAATAAGGAGAAGTGACAAGACACTTAGAAAAAGATTCTCAAAGGAAAAAAATAATCCAGTATGACTCAGCAACTGATTAAAGATGGCAATTAGAATGAAAAGACTTTTTTTTAAAAAAACATGTTCTCTCAAGGAAAACAGAAGACAGACAAGTTAAAACATAACCATAAGGTGGCAAGCCAAAGCAAGAAACAGTAACTTGTTAAAACTAGAAGCTTTTCAAACACATCAAAGGAAAGATGACTAAGAAAGACCAGGTCATTCAACCTGGTGGAGGGTAGAAGCCTGACTGCCATCCGAGAACCAACGCCAGATTGAAATAACTTCTCCTAAATAATGGTCCTCAAACATGTTGAAGGAGCCTAGACAAAGAGGAATTAAAAAAAAAAAAACACCAAAAACAAAAACACAAAAACCAACAAACAACCAAAACCAAACTTATGATACAGAACAAATTCCAAATAAAAGTAGGGATCACCTTAGACTCGGCCAAACCATAAGGGGAAAATACAACCTGCACCTTTTTATAGCTGTGTGCACTCCTTACAGGAGTGGTATTTGGGCCAGACTAATAGTGCTATCAGTACAGAAGATTCCCACTACAATTAATACCTGCATGTATGTCCAACATCAACACATATGCAAAGCAGGATTAAGAAGGATAAAGGTATCTTCTCTTGCTCACCTGTTGGCCATTTTCCCACTTTTGGACTTCCAAAAAAAGCAAAATAAACTGAAACAATGTGTTTATATATGCATCCAGACTTTCAGAATTACAAAGATCAGAAGTAAAGAATGGGAAGAAACAACTGTTGCTCACTGTAAAGTTCAGTCATAGGATCAACCAAGGCCAGATAAATTAGAGGTCAAGGGGCTCTTCAGTACAGAAGATAAATCACAAGCTGTACAGGGCCAGTAGTTTAACACAAAACGACCTTGATTTCAGCTCAGAATGTTGAAAAAACTGAAGCTGGGGAACATATAAAGTTCATTAGTTGTGCTAAGACTGGTGAATTTTTCAATTTCTTAGAATAAAGACTGGCATACTAGAGTTCACTGTAAAGCCTGGGTACACCTGCAACTCACAGGATTTTCTACAGAACTGGTTACCAAACTATTCCAACTCCTCTCCAGGGCAATCTTCCTCTACTTCAGTTCAACTGCTAGGAAAAAAAAAAAGATCACTTCGATTTGAGATGCAAATTGCAAGTGCAAACCAATGTTTTTAATAAACTTGGAATATAACAGCTCTTCCCATATCTTCATTTGGAAACGTTTTTTTTTTTCCTCTTTTCTTCATACTACCTCCACTTTCACAGTCAGTTAACCTGAGCTTGGCGTTTTTATTGTTCAGCAATTTTATATGGCCAGATGTGCATGTGTGGCTTGACATGCTTTGCGACTTTCTCCCTCCCTCCCTTCTCTGAAATGCTGGCTATTTACCTTTCGCTGTATCACACTACATGAAATTCCAAAGTCAGCAAGTCACTTAAAAAAACCAACCAAACAAACAAAACAAAAAACCCACAACAAAATCAAACAAAACCCCAAAAGCCTTCCTGCAAACCCATTCTGTTACATGCAACAGTTGTAGCTGCTATGTCCTGACTTCTCACACCAAACACCTCCCGATGTCTAACACTTGTGCAGTCATAATATAAAAATAATCAACTTTCTCATTTTCTGCATACTAATCCACTACATATACAAAATTCTGAACATAAACCAGACTGTGACTGCTGTAATATTATGCAAACTGAGCGAAAACAGTACAGACAATATTGTGAATCTACGCTTCAACAAAAACATTTTCAAAATGTTTTACATTGTTAATAAGCAGAACTGTGAACTAATTTAGAAAATACTGCACAGGCTGCTCAAAACCCCCCCTTAAAATCAGCTATAATTTTATAGGGTGTTGAAGACATTAAAAAGATAGCAAATTTGGTATTTTACTTCACTGTCATATGTTTTGGAAAAAGATATACAAAACATGGTGGACAAATAACCCCAGCTTCTAGTAGTCACCTGTATAGGAACTTCCTGAACCACTGTGGTTTAGAATCACTGATGGACCAAATTTTTTACAGGATATCTCAGCTCTGATGAATTCATTTTATGCTTTTGGTAGCAAATGCCATGATTTTGTACATGTTTTAAAGAGTATTTTAATTTACTTTTACCTGATCTACTGTTGAATGCTTTCTATCTCTTCTGCCATGGAAAGTAACAGACTTGCCTTACTATGCATTTCCAGAACACTCATGATTTTCCTGACCTTTGGAACAACCCTCTACTTCCCTTCCCCCCCCCCCCCCCCCCCCCCCCCCCTTTTCTGTCTTTCTTTCCCAAGCTGAAGAGCTTTCAGCTGTTTAATCTTGGAAGGCCAGGGTAGATAGCCCCTTTTATGTCCTTGGACGACTACTACTTTGTGACATTCTCCAAGCAAATGAAGGGTCAGTCCTAAGAGTCTGCAGTTCACATCAAGAATACACTATCTCATGATAGTTTTATTTTTAGACAGAAAAAGAAGCTGCTAACAGCTGCATTTAACCCTTGTGTTAAGAAAATAGGTCCTGTCTGGATAAGATCTTATAGGCTTGTACATCACAAATATTCAAGGGGTGAAAAATGAAACAGGTTCTCGAGTTGTCAGCATTCAAAAATCTAGTTCAAACCAGACTTGCAAAATATTACTTAACTTTAAAAAATTTATTTCTTCCTTGAGAAAATAAACTTAGCAGGAAGCTGCTGTTCAGCAACTACATTTGCCTAACTGTCACACTTGCAGCATTCACAGAAATAAACAAGAGTACACAATGTAGTTCTCATCTCCATTTTAGTATATGGCCTGAAACCTAAACAAATGGATGCTTGTTAATTCCAGCACTTCAGTAATTCCACTTATACTGATCCTCATGCCTTTGGTGGTATAAAAATGAAAAAAAGAAGTCTTGAATTTCAAAGTTGAGTGCTAAGCATCCAGCCAGTGCTTCTGCAGAATCGCATATAAGACTTCAGACAGCATAGGCACAGAGCACAGCAGTTTTTCCGAAGTTAGATTTAAGACAGACCAGTAAACTTCTGTAAACCCACATCCTCAAGGCTATTCTTCAGCAACTAGCATTACCATACCACATACAGTGGCTGAGATGACATTCTGATGCTGTCAAAGTCTGAAAGAAGAAAAAGTATCTGATTTTGTCTATGTAGAAGATGACAAAAGGTGAAATGGACACAGAAGACTATCTGTAATATCTTTGGCCTTCAGCAGCATGCTGGAAAAAAGGATTCATTTCTCAAAAGCAAAGACATAATCCTCATATGTCAAGCTGATAAGATTTACTGCTTTAACGGTATGACATGCTCCGACAAGGGGAAAGTGATTCTGGCAAGCACTTGACAGAGGAAACATAAGGGAGACAGATGTTTTCAAGTTCCATGTCTCACACTCTGCCCTTCAATTCATTTGAGCATATACTGTAAATACAAAAACATGTCTTTAAATGTTTGTGTAAGTGGAGAAGAAAACCAAAGTTATTGGAAAAATGCAAACCAGACTATGACATTTTGGTATTTCTACAGGAATTCTGCCTTTCTGGGCTCGCCACAAAAGAAACTTCAAAACTCCTGGCTAGTGTCATGTATGTAGCTATAATGCTGAGTAACACCAGAAAGATCAGAAAAATGAAATGCTCAATCAGGAAATGCTGACACAACTTCAGTTCCGAGGTGCTTACAGTTTTGAAAAGCCAAAGGTGCAAAGCTGTCCAGTTTCCATCAGGTTTCAGTCTAAACATCCCCATATGCATAAAGAAATTGACAAAGTTGCAATATTATAACTTGCCTTTTTTCTTTTTAAATTGTACCATCTAAACCATATTATTTCCTATTTTGAAGATAATCTCTGCAAGAGAAACTAACAAACTAAAGCAGAACAAATTGTGTATATGTGTTAGTAAGTGCCAACAGGTCTCTGTATAATTATGTAAGCAGCTTACATCTGTAATTACGGGTGAGGTTACTTTATACTTGCACAAAAAGCCTGCAGTGCAGATTTTCACAACTAGCTGCCTGTGCTACGATGGGCTTATTTGTGTACAAAACGAATAGTGCCACTTACACACAACTAACTAGAAGCTGAGCTGCCATATATTTATTTGAGCCCTAATGGATAGTAAGGCAACAAACTAACAAATTTTGTTTTGCAAAGTGCCAGTGGAAGAGTTACCTACTTTTTCTTTAAAGTAGTATTTCTATATCCTAAACAATACTTTGGTTACTTTACAACCATCAGATGTATCCCAGAATAAAAGTGCCAATGAAATTAGGTGTTCAAGAATCTATTCAATAGGCAAAAGGCTACAATTCCACAATGAAAAGAGGCAACTATTTTTTTTTTTTTTTTAGGAGGAAAAAACCCCCTACCACAAAACAAATGAACTTTAAATGTGTATCAATAAATTAGAAGCTATGATGCATAAAAGCAACACAGAAAGGTAAAGACAAAGAAGAATTTGCAACTGATGAAGCTAAGAAGCATTAAGACTGTTCATAAAGCAAAAGAAAAACTATAAACAGAGACATAACCTATTACTAACTGAGGATAGTAAAATTGCCAAGAGGAAGCATTTAAGATGACATATCTTATGAATAAAATAAGTACTTTCAAATGCTTTTACAGTGGTAGAGGTGTTTCTTTTATCACTGGGAAATTTTTTAGAAATAAATATTTGTGATGGCAAGGTCAAATGATTTGTTCCTGATAATTCTAGAAGAGCTGGGGTTGAAGCCTGAAGTCAACACACTGATGATTTTACAACATTACTGTAGTTCTAGTAAATCATGAGTTAATATTTTGAATATATTAGAAAAAATTAAAAATGTAACAATGCAAGCCAGAAAGCTTGACACAACTAGAAAATATATATAAGGAACAGTGTGTTGAAATTAATAAATTAACAGATCAAAATAATCTATGTTGACTACCATCAATGTAAGGTGGTAACAGCTCACACACATAAAGACCAAAACAATGATTTTGCAACTGTAACTAATACAAAAGTGAGCCAATGTAATATGTATCTGCATGGTATGACTTACTAGCATAGTAGTTTCAGAACTGTATTAGAGCAATAAAGAACACATGAAGTGAATTAAAACTGAAGATATCACCAAAGTTTGTTTGTTTATTTTGAAGAGAGAACCTGCATGGACTGTTGCCATATTTAAAAGCACTCAACATTTTCAGTGATTTGAAAGTGACTCTAAAAACCACTTTCTGATACCATGTTGTTGATGAGAGGGACATTGAGTAAAAGTAGAAGGCAGAGCAAGACCAGAAGGACCAAAGAAGACAGACTCATTCAAACAAAAGAGGTTGTATGAGAAAATCAAATCCAAAGCATATTGATATGGAATAAGTAGGGGTTCATACTTTAAACAGTAGATTGATCTAGTCTGCACATATCTTTTGTGCAGAATAAGAAAACGATCCTAAGGAAGACAAGCATGGAGTAACTATTCAGCAGCAGTGGCTATCCTGCATGAGTCATTCCAGTTCTGATTACACAGATAATCCCCGAAACAGAAGAAACAGTGAGCTGAGCAGCTGTAAGAAGATTGCACATGACCCAATTTTTGGCCCAATGCTATTGAATAAATATCTGTCAATGAGAAAAAACATTGAAGATCACAGACATTAAAAAACTGGTAATTGCATAGGTGAGATTAAGAAACCCTTTTAGAAAGAAATTCTGGATTTTTATAGAGGCTGTAAAGCAATCAACCTCTACGGCTTGGATCTTGCTCATCCTCCTGATGGGAAGCACTGCAACAAAAGATACCACTACAAGTTAGCATTGCAGGAAGCAAACAGCCACAGGCGCAACTGAAAGGTCTGTAGAAGTTGTGAGCCTTGAATTCATTTTATATCGTGACAGTGTCCTTTAAAAAATAGAAATGTATCACCTGGGTTCTTGTGGAATTTGGTGACATATCAGCACACAAATACTGAAACACTGTCAATCAAGAAGAGATCAGCTCATATTACATTTGAATTAATTAAAACATAAACTAGGTTTAGTTTAGAAAAAAAGTCTGTGAAATGAGGTCCTGAAAAGCAGCAGGAAAGGGTGCTTGCAAAACAGTAATCCGGACTGAGTAACTTCTGGTCACAACATTCACATCAAGATGATCATCCCCAACATGGTCCAGGAAAAACAAAACAGTGTGTTCATGCTCAAATGGATGGTATATGGCAGCAGAAAAGATGAATGATAGAAATCGTGGGTTAACACTTGAGTGCATCATCCAAAGTATACAATCCTTGTCGTCCTGGCTGAGAAGGAATACAATAAAGACATGCAGAGCCCTTGTTATTGGTATGGCTGCCTGAGGGAACCCAAAGCTCAGGAGAGCAATTATGCCAGAAGTCCCTGGCCCGAAAAAGACAGCCAAAAAGCCAGTCTTACTTTGGATTTCACTTTTTGGGCAAGTAAATTCATCTGTCCTGCAAGAAACTAATGTCCTAAGGAAGCAAACCTCTCTGAATGACAGCATCTCCTTTGTCAAACATTCGTTTTATATGTAAGTGAACAGGAACTATCTAGAGATCCCCATCACTCGCATCTGTGGCTGCCTACAGAAAATCTAAACAAATAAGGCAAAACCAAAAATTCTCCATAGAGTCAACAAGTAAAAGCAGCGTAAGAATCAGACATCCTGTCAAGTGTTTTGCTCAACACTTAACAGAAGCTGTTCAGGAGACAAGATTATGATGACGACAAACAGATTTCAGGAGTGGAAATCTTATCTATTATTGCACTCAGCAAGTTCTATCAATTCCCCTTGAAATCAAGGTCAAGAGACAAAGTTTTGCTGCAATACGGGTTCTAGACTCACAAAACCATTATTATCTGGACTGCCACCTGTGCTGCTGTAAAATATCCAGTAGGATTAGACTCTTCTTCCAGAAAAATATGATGGGGATGAAGGGGAAAGCAGACATCTAAACAGATCCTGAATTGACCTCTTGATATCAAAACGGTACACTGTCACGAATTCAATCTTCAAGAAAAGGAGACAAATCCAGATGAAGCAGTAATACTGCCCTATATTCAGCAATGCAGGGTGCAATGCTAGCACCAAATAGCACCTAAGGTGCTACAGTTGCAACCGCTACACCTCCAGGACAGACTGACAGCATCTCAGCTGGCATCTCCTATACCAAGAGCCATATGAATGAACTGGGAGAATCTGGAGAACTGCCACTAGAAGTAAGCATCTGGAAGTGGTCAGAAGTAAATAAATTTTGGCTATGTTGATGTTATTTTAAACGGTCTACAGTAATCCATGGTATCCAGGAGTTAGCATTCTGGTTTATTCCCATCTGCATTTTAACTTGAGAACTTTGACATCCAAACATATTTATTTTCCTTTCACATCAACAGAGGATCTACAGCCCTTTCTTCATCTCAAAGCAAGCCATATTTGATATGTCCCATTCTGACAGTCTTTCCTTTAGACCTGAATCCCACTTCTGTTACCCCAAATGCCTAATTCTTCAGAGGTGGGAGAGAAAAAAAACCAAAAGGAAGAGGAAAGTCATCTATCCTCTCCTATGCACACGTAGAAGGAAAGACTTTCAACATGCAGGTTGTTGTAAACTTCCATCTTTCAAAATTTCTCCTTTTACCACATAATCCCCGTCATCTGACTGGAGTTCAGATTTAACGTTTCATAACGTGTCCTTCTACCCAAAGTCTGAGGACAACACTTATATAGTGCCAGCTGATTGTCTTAAATGAACTACAAAAGTCTTTGAGGCCACCGCAACTCTAAGACAGGTTGATTCACATAGATCCTTTTGGTTTTTTGTTTTGTGAGAAATGTCCTTTCATACAACAGATCAAGTATTAATCTATTGTTGTATTATAGGCCCAACATCCTTAAGGAAAACTCAGAGCTGGGTTCTGTTTATGAACCAGAGAAGAATTATCAGTTTCTATCTACAAACTGGCCTTTGGTTGAAACTGGTAACTTAGAAACAGAAGAGAAGTTACACAAAGGAAATTAAGATTTCACAAGTTCTTTCAAAATTAGGAGTAGAAAGATTCTTAAGTTATTAATGATCATAGACCTGAGGGTTCTCTGTAAATACTGAAATGAACACCTACTGACTAATGGAAGATTTACTGAAAGGACAAAAAAACATGAATGAACAAGAGAGGTCAATCAAAAACACAACAAAAGAGAATGAAGGTCTGTGCATTCAATGCTGGCTTTATTCTATACTATAGACAAGTTTTGTAAGTGTCCTCTCATTCAATTAGTTTGCATTGTACCAGTGCTCTATTTCCAACAGAAGCAGCTTTCCTGTGCTTTACTTTTGAAACAACCACAGGCTAACAATGAATACATTAAACTATTCTTAACCTCGTTAAAGGAGTCATAGCTTAAAATGCAACTTCAATAGCACAAAATTCAGTTGCATTAACTTTCATAAAATTCAACTATACCTTTCTCCCCACAGCAGCAAGCAGAACCTGGTCGTTAAAAGAAGATGTGTTAAAAAAACCCCAAACCACCAACTCCTACAGTTCCTGCTGTACTTGTGGCTCCCTGGCCTCCTCAGGGAGGAAGGCAACTGCTATATAAGAAGTTTTGTACACATTACTGCAGACTACAAACTTTTTTGCAACTACACTGACTTGATTTCACGACATTTTCTTGATCCTAAAATTAAAATCACACATCTATTTTTATTCCATATTACAACATACTTACTCTGCCATTACACGTCTGACGTTATTGGCATATAACACTGGATTTTTTCTTTCTTCTTCTGAAGGAATGTACACAGGTAGAAACTGCATACAGAGAACTGAATTATACCAAGAATATTTAACATTTAAACAATCTCTATTATAGCACTATGGTGAACAATGTATACAGTTTGTTGCTATTTACAAAATCATATTAACAAAGGAACTATAAACAAATTAAGAATTGAACTCTCAAATGCTTAAGGATACATCAAGCTTCTAAAAATTCATAAAACTGACTCTGATCATTTCTTACCTCATGGAACCCAAGTAGAGCTTTATCTTCCTTTCATAAGTGGGAGCAGGAATTTTTAAATGATCTAGTAGTATTAGCATTTTCTTGCACAAACTTTTACATCCTGTATTGTCCAGCTCTTTGCAGATAACCAAGAAAAGCACCTGCTACATGAACATTGTTCTATAGCTTAAATACTAAGAACTCAAATTCTCAGGACATCAAGTATTCACTGTTCCCCCTTCACATTTTGAAATCATATATGACTGCTTAATAATGCACATATCAGAAGTGTTTTTATCTTCTGCTGTTGGAGGTTTTGAAAAATTTCTCCTTCAAACTGGACACTGTATATTAATACTCAACTGAAAGAAAAATTCTAAACAAATGCAGATGGCCACAAAATCACAGAACAGTTGAGGCTGGAAGGGGAAAATTAAACCAGAACTGCTGGAGACCTGCAACAGAAAAGGCAGCTTTCAGAATGGGATGGTCTATATTAAAAGATCTTCCAGCTTTTGGCTATTGTTTTAAGTGTTCATTGAAATACGATGTAAACCCCAAGATCACAGTCCATCTCACCTATAAAAACCCTCAACACATCCCATTCCTGCCAAGTAACTAACTTCTCAGATAGAAGGAACAAGAAGGAATCACTCCGATTCCCACCACTGCTCAGTAACAGACAGACAATTCCCTTAGTAGTGCAATGCAATGAGATAATTTACGCACTAAATGAACAAAATGTTCATAAACCTGTGGAAAGCTTCTCAAGTAGAAACCAAATTTGTAATAAGCTTAGTTATATTTCATATAATTACCTATTGGTAATATAAAATGGGAATTACAACCTAGAAATTTCACACTGATCTTCAAAAAGGAAAATAAGAATTGGAGAATAAATATAAAGTTTATCATTTAAGCAAATACTTCTCAATAACTATGAGGTTAGCTGTATCTTCAGAATCGCACAATGGTATGTTCAGCAGTACCCAAAATGCTGCCATTAGATGTTTGTCTAACTGTTTCTTAGAAGTATTCAGTGATGGACAAATCTTTAATTTATTTTGGGTTTTGCTACAGTTCTCCATATATGCACCACTGCAATTGAAAACATACGACTCCTGCCTTCTAGGTTTACAAGCAGGTACACCAGCCTGATGTGATGCAATATCCAAAAGGACAAAGACTGTGAAGCTACAGAGATGGAAAGATTGTTCCTTCAAGTTCCAAGCCCAATTCTATTTCTTTTACCTTAACTTGCAAATTGCTATCAAGTAATTCATCCAAACACAGGACAAGTTCGAATATAAGGCAGTTTCAGAGGTGTTCTACATGTTTGTGCCTACCTGGACAGAAATAGCACGATCACTTCAGCACCACTAACAAAATTAAGAGAAGAACTCTCAGCTGCTGCAGACCGTGATGGATGCATGAACACTGAAGCTGACAGGCCAGCAAAACAAACTGGCATGAGCCAAAACAAACTATATGTGCAGGTAATCACATACGCTTTCTTCTTCACAAGATTGCTTGCATGTCAGTTCCACGTACAGGATGGATGGGCGGGCCAATATTTATAGTAACGTGTTATAAAAGCTACATAGACACCTGCTTCTCAACAGACAGGCTGGATGACATGTATTGTATGCCAGAACATACCTATGCAAAGAAGCCCAGACTACAAACTTTGGATCCCGATTGCTGGCTGTTAGACCTTACGAACTATTATTTAATCAAAAACATACGGAAGTTTTATTGTTTTGCTGTACATATCCCTGAGTAATTGGATCTTCAGCAGTAATTCTGTTATCAAGGCTGGTTGGTATTTGCCAGTATCCCTGTGCTGATGGAACAAAGCAGGAATAAAAGCCAACAAACTTTGGAGACCAGGGAAAAAACATGACTTTGAATGCAGAACAATTCATTTTCCTCTATGTTCCTAAATCTGCAGCGCTTCCTTACAAAAACAGATTCAAAATGTAGCTCTCAAGTGCTCTGCCTCATACTGGGAAGCAGCCTTGTAAACAGCTCTGCTCCCTCACCCTCCGCCAGCTCCTGCTTTAGTACAGAGTATTTCAGAAAGTCACTAGCCTCTTTTTTTTTTTTTAAAAAAAAAAAAAGACCAAAGATCATAACTTGTCCTTGTGCAAGTTCTGTATGTGCTATAGAAACTCAGCATCTGCTAGCAGCTGCTGCCTCAAAAATCAAGAAAGCTCAGCACTGTTGAATTCCTTGTGAAAGAACCCATTTTACTTGCCTAGGGCAGAAAACTATGTTCCTGAGATAGAGTAAAAATCCTGCCAATCAGCTGGTTTGTCTTATCACTGTGTGAGGCAGTCGCTCCCTGGTCCTTCTACCAAAAACAGGCCACTGTTTTGGAAATAAGACTTTTAATTTATTTTTAATATACTATTAATAGCTGAAAACATGCAACTAAAGTGATAACACAAACCACAAATAGATACAACTGTTTAGTGGCTGGTATTTTGTGCGTTCATTATTTTTGAGAAGAATTTATAGCATAAGTAAACACAGAGTACAGCAATAAAATACTATGATTAGGATGTTATGTTACAATAGTAACACATATGTATACGTAAATATGTAACAGTTCTTCCTACTAATTTACCCTGCCATCAGTAAGAGATAAGCAGCTACTTCACTATTAAAAAATGTAAGCAAAAGAACTGCAGAACATCTGTCAAATATCCTATATAAGACCCTTAAAACACCATACTTCCCCACAAAAATGTAATTACTTTCTGTAAAACTCATAAGGACAGCAATTTAAAAGGAAAGGTTTTAATTGTTTTCACATTTTTACTACAACGGTCTTCAGCCTTAGGATTACATAGTGTTTTTCTCAAAACAAAGTTGAGAATATACATAAACTTAAAATTTTGCATTCTGAACAGTGCAGCCTAATAAAAAAAAAAATTACCCAGGCATATTGAATAACCTATCTGGCCTATAAGAAACTACTTACTATGATTTTTCTCTAGAAGATAGTCCCTAGTTTGTACATCAGCATTCACAGACTTGGATATTTAACACACACACAGTTGGTATACTAGCTGGAATAGCAATCAGGCAATTAAAAGACAAGCAATTTGTTCACAGAAGACTCTTTAAACAGTCAGAAATCTATCTACTCAATTTAAATGAGTAAGAAAGTAAAGTCATAAGCCAAGTGGAAAACTGTATTTTGTTATTCCATTTTTAGGCTACATTTTCAGATACAGAAGCCATTTGTCTAAAATGTAAGTGGTATTTTAACTTGCTTTACAGACTGTGTTAACATATAAAGTTTGAATACAAACTTTTACTGCAGAATCAAGTACAATATTATGTATTCTGATACTGCTCAGAATACACTAGGAGTTTTTTACTGACCTCAATTTCCACAGAATTGTGAAACTGACACAAAGTAAGCCACAGAATTTCTAACCTAAAAGGAGGGGGGAAAAAAAAAGAGAAGGATAGAGGAAAAAATTTACATGTAGTGAAACAGTACCACATTATGCTCCAAAGTCTCCAAGCAACATTCCTACTTGTAGGTATGATCACATTCAAATAAAAAATTAACAGAAAAGGTCTTTCAGAGTACTTCTATACATTACATTCTGTAAGGTGGAACAAAAGCAATTTACACTGAAGTTGCATCTTAAAAGATACCCAGAAGCAGTAAGACAAGCAGTAATATGATATACAGGTACTAACACATACAGTAAGATATGGTGTATGCATACTGTGTAAAGAAAGAGTAAATCTGTTTCAGGAAAATGCTGTATTCAGCATAGAATTGCCAAGATTAATTACAACCACTAAGATTTTATCATTACCTTGGTTTGGAATCAAAGTTCATTATACTTCAGAAGTAATGAAGTATTCTGTTAACGAAATGCAGTATGTGTGTTTTAGCAGCCTAAGACACAAGACACTGGAATAAACTTGACCTTAGAAAGCAGTAAGAGTCAAATCCAGGAAAGGATTTAGTAAACCTATATTAGGGAGCTGTGTCAGTAGCCACATTTTACACAGTATCTAGGTAGTTACAGCGGTCACTGTGAGGGGAGCGCTGGTCAAAATCCTCTTAGGCAGATAAAGTGCAGTTCCTAGACGGAACACCCTTGTCATTTGCTGTACACTCATTCAGGGCTGCAACATGTTTTTTTCCCCCCCTTCTTTCCTACTGAACTTCCAACACACTAAAGCAAAGAAAAGGAGCAAGAACAACAGTGGAAGTTGTTATTTGGAGCTTATGTCACTGACTGGAAACGTGAAAGTCTGGTTTCTAGGTCCTTCTCCAAGAGCATTAAAATACCTCAATGAGTTACAAGTAAACTTTTCTCTCTGCCAACTCTCTGCAATCCTCAAAGATTAAACCTTAAATTATAAATATAAATTTAAAAAACTGATAGAACCTGTACCTAAGTCAAGTCCAATGTAGAGAAAATTTGTGTGCTATAGTCAATTTTTTTTCAAGGTAGAGTCAGTTGATCCGCTCTGAACACTGTCAAACTACTTTCTGTAAGTGGAAGAAAGTGTATAGCTTCCACATGACAAGTTCTCAATCCATTTTATAGGCTACAACTTTGAACAAACAGAATACTCCTGGATACATCAACATTTCCAGATTAAGTTTTGGCTAACACTATGACAGAAGAGAGACATTTGCTGAGAAAGTGAAGATTGTACCCATTTTAACAGTATTTTCTGCTAAGACATCAGAAATACATTTTGGGTCACTCAGGAGAATTAATCCTAATTAAATAAAGCTGTAATTTAAACTAACCCAGTGAATTTGCATAACATCACATGCTGCCTCAGATTCTGATTCAGCTTTAATTTAATTTAACTTTACTAGCAGAGGTCAGCACTTCCAAATAAGGGGTTTCTATACATTAAAGTGATCTGAAGCAACACACCTACAAGTTCCTTCCCTCTTCCTCCTCCTTCCATGTGTTCTTGACTCCTCAGGTAGGACACTAAGCTGGAAGTAAGCTACTCACCTTCCTCCCCTCTGGCTGAGTTAATTTGCTAGATGAACTGCAGTGCAAATGCAAGGGAAGCGGTAGGAACTCACAAGAAGAGAACAGAAATCCCTGCATGCAGTAAATGCTGCAGTACCTACTTACTCTAGACATTATCATGGATTCCTCTACTTCCAACATGACAATTTAACTAAAAGCTGAACCTTTAGAAGTGAACAATGATTTCCGCAAGTCTCCAAATCTAGACGTGTCCTTAATTAGACTTGGTTCCCAGTCCATTTGAAGGTGCAAAATCAATTGACAAAATTCTAAATTCCTTGAATCTTGGCTAATCCCAATGGTTTCCTTGTTACTATTAAAATATATGATCTTAGGTGGGACATTCAAAACAATAGTTCCCAAAGAGGAGGCTAACGGCAAGCCATTAACCATAGAATCCAACTCCCCTTTACTTAGGGTTCAAAATTTCTTGGTTCAATCTTCATCTAAACATTTTAGAACTTCCACTCAAACCCCAATATGAAAATAAAATTTAAAAAAATTATTTTTTTTTTAAACAAGCAAGAACTGCCTCATTTGGTATTTTAAATTACATGAATTTGCTAAGGAACCTGTAGAATAACATTTTGTTTAAAACAAATAATAATAATAAAAATATCAAAGTTACATTCAGGCAAGATAATGGAAACAGCATCTCCAAATTCCCTAAGTGGGTTGAATGTTTCCATGAGACTAGACCATTTTCAAACAACAGCCATACAGATTTTATACAAAAGCACACCAAATCGACTTGCAGGCAATAAAATACATAGAGCAGAAGCAAGTTGTTTTACTTCAGGTGCTTGGCTAAAAAAAAAATAAATAAAAATTGAAATAAAAACCTAACATCCATTCTGCAAACCACCAAAATCATAGCAGCAGATTTACACTGTTTATACCTGGATTCCTCTGAGTATTATCATAATTAGGGAATAATAGATAAAAGACACAAATTAATCCCAAAGAATAATTCAATAACCAGCAATTACTACTTGACTATATACGCCTAAGACATGTAAATAAAAACTAATGAAGGAAAACAATCATGATATAAGCAATAAAACACAAACCACTTACGCTCCTGGCCCTTGCCATGTCCATGTGATTGTATCCTAAGAAAAGAAGCATGACAGCTGCAATTAATTATTGTACTTTAAACATCTGTTACATTATAGATAGTATAACTGATGACATATGACTAAAACGTTTTCACGGAAACTTCTGTGTCCTCTTTGCAAAAGTTCTTAGCCCCAGTAGGAATCAACTTACCCTTTATGCAGCTAGGAAATACCCAGTAATCCAGCTCAAACACATAATCTCTATATTCATCAAACATTTAAAGATCCAAGGGTTCTTCAAATGCTGTTTAGCCTTGGAAAAGAAAGTTATTCACCACAAGCTGATGTTCCTTGATATGCACAGCCCATGTGTATTTTCCTTACCCATCCGGCTTGCCAGGGTATCCCTCAAGTGTCCCTACACTTTACTTGGACCTCCTAGCAACAGCTATGAACACTCTGTAACACTTCTGAAGCGTTTGGGATCTGCAGAGATGACTGAAAGGAAGTCTGCTCAACTGACATGAAGCAGCAGGGCCAGTAAGACCTTATGTCTTACCCCAAAATAGTATTTTTCCAGTTGCCTTTACTCACAGACAGCATCCATACACCTGCCTGATCCAAGAATCAAAAGGTACGTTATAAGATGTCTAAACCCACCAAATTACTCTTGGGCAAGAACAGCAGCACTTTTAGTTGGCTGAGATGAACAGTGTGTAAAATACTAAGAGAGGACAAACAGCACTGAAATGAAGTAAACAAGACGCAAATAGCAAAAAGGGAACAGAGACCTGGAAAGGAGTATGTAACAGGTGACAAGAAGGAATAGGACAGTAAAGGTCATCACATTTTTAACTGTAAGACCAAGAAACAGCATAGGAAAAAACTGTAATACTTCAAGACGACATTTAAGCGTAGAAGTAAGAATCCAAAAACCTGAAAATGAGTTCCAAGTTACTGTTCTGACCAACTTTTGCGGATGGAAGTATTTCACATGGTTATAATTTAGTAGCAATTTAAAATTTATTAATGATTCGAGGTAGATAAGAGTTAAGTTTTAGCAGCACTTAATCATTAACCAATTTAAGGATTTACAAGATGATTTAACACAGTAATTGAAGAGTGACTTAATTACAGATTCAAAGATGGCAAGATTCACACTAACTTACTATAAGGTATCCTAAATCAATACATACAAGCATGAACATACAAACACACAACACTTAAGGGGTCACACACACATCTACACCCATGTTTTAACTATTAGGACAAAAGGTCCCTTCACAATGGGCGACTCCAATGAGTCGACGGGTCCCCCTTTTACATGTGCACAGACAAACGCTTGGATGCAGTAAAATATAAGAACATTCACACTTGTAAGAGCTAATGTGTATATAAGAGAGCTGGATGAAAGAGAGGCTAGCCTATAGTTAAAATTTCCCTCTTCAAGTTTAGAGCAAATACTCATAATGCATTAGCATTCCTCAGCGGGTGATAACTGGGACTGGATGGGGAGTTGACTCACCCTGGCCTTCCAGTCCTTGAGGTGTTTGACTGAGCGGTGTCCCAACTCAGGGAATTTGCTAGTCACAACCCGCTGCAACTCAGGGAATTTGCTAGTCACAACCCGCTGCAATCCAGAAGAGCTCAAAGGGTCTCGCTAGAATTGCTACTTTTAGGGTCTGACGTAATTGACTTTCATGAGGTATTTTTCCACTCTGCTCCAACTTGGACAGTGGAATATTCTGGTACTTTCCACCAGTTGTGCAAGTCCAGAACTTGCGAGATCTGCAAGTTCTGGTATCATCTCCCTTTTGGCCATGATCCACGTACAGATTTACTAGGTTGTCAGGCAGTGATAGTCCCAAGCGATAAGAGAAGCAGAAGTCAGGCACGTTTAAGGGAGCGCCTTAACACTCTGGTGCTTTATCTTTTGCAATTCGTGCCTGACATCTATGTTGGTATGTGGCCCGGAGATGGAGAATTGCACCAAATACTGAGTGGCCAAAGGGGGGGGGGGGGGTTGTACCACCACACCAAACGGGGAAAAAAAAAAAAAAAATGTATTGTCATTAACGCATTAACGCAAAGACAAGAGGACTCGGTAAATTCAGGCTTCTAAAAGGCCAGATCAGAAAGATATTTCTATCAACCTACTAAAAACGTTCCAGTTCAGTTCTATGCTACCATCCAAAACCATTTTAGAGAGTTTAGGTGATCACATGTGCCGTTATCTTGAAAAATCAAGTCAAACTCATATTTTAATTACCATTTAGGGCAAAAGGCTGTCACAGGTAAAAATGAAAGAAAGCAATACAACTATAACAGGTAAAAATGTGATTAATGTGATAGATCAACAGCTTGGAGTAAGGTCAATATATCATGAAGGACTACTAAAAACTGAAATCTTGACTTTCAACAATTATTTTAAATGAAACAAAATATGATAAAAGAACTATTCTGTCTCTAGCAACCAACATATCATGGAATTATGGAATTTTCAAAGTTGGAAGGGACCTCTAGAGATCATCTAGTCCAACTCCCCTGCTGACGCAGGAATGCCTAGAGCACATTACTCAGGACTGCATCCAGGAGGGTCTTGAAAATCTCCAGAGAAGGGGACTCCACAACCTCCCTGGGCAGCCTGTGCCAGTGCTCTGTCACCCTCACCCTAAAGAAGTTTTTTCTTGTGTTTGAATGGAACTTCCTACGTTCCAACTTGTGCCCGTTGCCCCTCGTCCTGTCACTGGGAAACACTGAAAAGAGTCTGGCTCCAGCCTCCTTCAACCCACCCTTTAGATACTTAGAAGCAAGAATAAGGTCTCCCCTCAGCCTCCTCTTCTCCAGGCTAAAGAGTCCCAGCTCTCTCAGCCTTTCCTCATAAGGGAGGTGCTCCAATCCCCCAGGCATCTTTGTTGCCCTACGCTGGACTCTCTCCAGTAGTTCCCTGTCCCGTTTGAGCTGGGGAGCCCAGAACTGGACCCAGTATTCCAGTTGTGGCCTCACCAGTGCCGAGTAGAGGGGGAGAATGACCTCCCTCGACCTACTGACCACACTCTTCCCTATGCAGCCCAGGATTCCATTGGCCTTCCTGGCGACAAGGGCACACTGCTGGCTCATGGATAATTTACCATCTGCCAGGACACCCCAAATCCTTCTCCTCAGAACTGCTTTCCAGCAGGTCCACCCCTAACCTCTGTTGGTGCCTAGCATTCTTCCTCCCCAGGTGCAGGACCCTACACTTGCTCTTGTTGAACCTCATTAGGTTCTTCTCTGCCCAGCACTCCAGCCCGTCCAGCTCACGCTGGATGGCAGCGCGGCCCTCTGGAGTGTCAGCCACCCCTCCCAGTTTGGTATCATCAGCGAACCCGCTGAGGATGCACTCTGTCCCCTCATCCAGGTCACTGATGAATAGATTGAACAAGATCGGACCGAGTATTGACCCCGGGGGGACACCACTGGTTACAGGCCTCCAACTTGACACTGCTCCATTAATCATAACCCTCCGAGTTCTGTCACACAGCCAGCTCTCAATCCACCTCGCTGTGTCCTCATCTAGCCCACACTTCCTCAGCTTCCTAATGAGGATGTTATGGGAGACAGTGTCAAAAGCCTTGCTGAAGTCAAGGGAGATGACATCTACTGCTCTCCCCTCACTGCCAACCAGTTATAACATCATAGAAGGCTATCAGATTGGTCAAGCATGATTTACCCTTGGTAAATCCATGTTGACCACTTCCAATAACTTCCTGTTCATCAACGTGTTTGGAGATGACATCCAGAACAAGTCGCTCCATTACCTTCCCAGGGACAGAGGTGAGACTAACTGGCCTGTAGTTCCCTGGGTCCTCCCTCTTGCCCTTTTTGAAAGGGCAAGTGAAAATAGACTTCTCCATGTAGTGATCTTGTAGAACTTTAATGTCTATAGTTTTACTGTTAAACCATTTCTGGCAATTTTGATGTCTCTGATTGATAATACTGCAAGTAAACACGTTATGGGGTTTATTTTTTCCACAAGAAACATTCATTTACAAACCCTGACCACTGCAGTGTAGATAGTTGATAACTTCTCTAATCAGAGACTAGATCTACCATGTAGAACAACACAGCACTACACATACGCAGCTCAACTCTCTAAATTTCAACAGTGCAGAAGGAGACAAAGAAAAAAAGTGAGCTTTATAAATGTACCTTGCCTGGGCAATGGATCACTGAACAGCGAGTAGGTATTTTCAGAATCCAGCCACTGTGCCGGCTAGCTGGCAAGACAAACTCAAATAACTCGTCTATCTATCAACAATCCTGTGAGAAATTCACAGTGTGAATGTCACAGCAGACATGTATGCATTTTCTCACCAAGAACATCAGGATGCAGTATGGATGACGGCTATAAATACTATGTAGTAGAAAACAGGATTCTGGTCTGCAAGAGGCAGACCTATTTTGTAGGAGACTCCTGCCAGCATATCCAATATTTTTATGATAAAAACAGCAATCAGATGACAGGAACTGGTATTATCTGTACCTAGTTTAGATACCTTTGTATTTATCACAGTTACCAGGTTATGCTTATAGAGTGCATTCACTTTGAAACTTTTCTATCTAGATAATGAATCCTTCGAATTCTGTGGAAGTACATCTTCTGTATAATTTGTATTTGACACAAGAAGATATTGACAATCATGCCAAGCTTCAAACAGCATACTGGCTGTGTTTTTACATGCTCAGTCAACCCTGATACACCAAAGCTGCACAAGAGATGCTGCCAAACCTCTTATCAAATAGCACAGTTACCTGTGGAAGACACTTGGACGTAAAAATAAATTTAAAATGGCTCTGTGATATTTAAACAGGTATATAGCCTTTCATAATTACCAGCATTCTGACAGAAAATTCAAATGAAGGAAAAGAAATTTAGTGTAAAAACGAATTGCAAAAAGGATTGCTGTAGAACCTACGGATGCAGACATTAGAGCATTTATTTTAATTAGAATATAGGTAATAGCTGTCAAGCATCCAATAGGCAAAACACCACTAAACTAGATAAACAGAAGCAAATTCTGAATTTCAGGTCTAAACAACAGTTTAAGCCTTACAATTTCTTTCTGCTCATGCGTCAAGAGGAGCAACATACTAACATACTACTCTTAAAGAAACATTGACACAGGACCACAGCCAGGTGCACTCAAGTCCAAGACTGTTTTCATCTGTACCATGGAACTTGGGAGCTCTGAAGGTGTATCACAACAGGTGCAAGCTAAAAGCAGTAGGGTGACTGCACACAATGCATATCTTGAATTCACTGGCTAAGCAAAGATCTTAATAAATTCCTTTCTGAATCTAAAATTCTAATATGCAGCGGTCAAACAAGACAACAAATAGGAAGCCAGAGACAATTGAAGTTTGCTACAAATGTTGTCTTAGTGTATGAAAAATAAAGTTCTCTCCCTACTCTGTTTTCTTACTTTTAACTGCATCCTAACCAAAATAAACCTCACCTTCACGTATCGCATCATATTCCTCCTTCCTCTCCTCATTCCAACTTTGCTGCAACTCTTCTGCAGCCCCCCAGCTAATCTAAAAATCAAATAGTAATAGCAATTATCCCCCCCCATCATTAATGTTTAGTGGAAGTAGACATTAGGAGGTTAGATGACTCAGTATGGCACTGAAAAGTAAGTGTTTTACAGCAATCAAAAAGTAGCAGGAAAAAGTTCCGTACACAGATTCAGGCCAACTCCAATGAATAGCTACATAAATATTTACAGTTTCTTTTATGATATTTTGCAGTAATATAAACAATTATGAAAAAATTCATTAAAATTTATATTGATTTACTTCAATGTGAAAAGCTTACAATTTCTGTTAATAGAGTATTAGGAACATTTAATATTAGTTTACAAACACTGCATACTATGTACTACAGGCAGTAAGAACATTTCAGTATGAAAATGGATTTTTTAAGATATTTGCAAATTAACATTTGATAGCTTTATAAATAAGTTTAGTAACAACCAAAAGAAACACAGCACACTGAATATGACATAGGGCATGTGCATATTTGCAATTTAAACTGGCAGTGCAACTGAAGTTTAAAAATTTTTTTAGGAAAGAATCTTTCTTCCTGAAAATAAAACAAGTATGTAATGAAAAGTCCCAGGTAACCTGCTACAATGCACTTAATACTATGTGAGCACAACAGGCTGCTATACTTGCCATAGCATCCACAAAGATAATTTTTGTGTTTGTTACTGCAAACTAGTTGACTGCCATCACACTTTGTCTCAGTCAAGAGCAAATAGTGGTCTACGTATATTAACTTTAATTAGGTTCTTGTCTTTTTTAATCAAATATATGTTTTATATCAACCTGTAAATTGACAGAAAGAACAATGGATGGAAACACTTATAAAACATAAGCACTCAGGTACCAAGAGAAACAAAGTCCTTCCTTAGATCAAGGGGCTGTTAACAGGCTAGTCAAAGGGGGAGATGACATGAGAACTTCTGATGTGACACGCATCAGCAAAGAGGTAAGGTAGTCCTTATTTTACTTCTGACACTTCTCCCACCCTCCCCTAAATAACTTCTATTTTAGAAGGAGACAGACTGGACCTGAAAATGGCCCCAGAGGGCTCAAAAAGAAACTGCAAATATAAAAGCTAGCAAAGTTCACTAGGAAGCATCTTCTAATTAACCAAAGAATGCATACAGACAGGATTCTGGCTGCAGTAGGACAGGAAAGCATCTACATCAGGTAAACTGAATAATAACAAACAAAAAATATCCCTCTTCTCTGCTTTCTTGTAGGCTTGACCTTGAAGTAGATGAAGTAAGCTTTGTCTTAATTTGTTTGCCTACATCTAAAAGCATTTGTAAAAATTGTTTCATTTAGATATTGTAAATAAACACTGTCATTTGCATGTTACCCAAATCTGATTTATACTAAAGAACTACTCCAAATTAGCTAGTGTCTAGCATTCTTTAGCCAAATGCACAGTGGATGTTAAACATGGACAATAAGACACCTTATAAAGGTGCCCAGGTCCTCAACGCATTATTCTACTATCATTTAGCTAGTTGCATTAATTTGTGACTAACACCCTCACAGGCAGGAGGTGCAGACGCATCTTCCAGCAATTAACAATATTAAGAAAACTCTCCAGCACACCCTGCAGTAATACGGAGCACATGGGAACGCACATCCTAGACAGAAATTGACTGAAAGAGGATAGATTTAGATTAAACATTAGGAAGAAATTCTTTACTCTGAGGGTGGTGAGGCACTGGAACTTGAGAAGTTGTGGATGCCCCATCCCTGGGGGTGTTCCACAGGTTGGATGGGGCTTTGAGCAACCTGGTCTAGTGAGAGGTGTCCCTGCCCACGGCAGCAGGGTTGGAACAAGCTGACCGACCTTTAAGGTCCCTTCCAATTCTAACCATTCTACGATTCTATGGTTTGTCTTGTCATTTGTACAGTACTTCTTCTAACAAGCTGAATAACTTCCAGAGCACTGTTTAGGAGTAACCTAATAAAAGCAGAAACATTTAAACTCTCTCAGTTAAGACTATTTATATTGCTAGAGGCTTAAGGAATATATACTTAACTAATGCTTTCCAAATTTCTAAACCTAATTATCTAACCAAAAAGATTACAAAAGTGCCAATGTATTTAGAGGAAAATACCCCATATTTCCAACTACACTGCAAGCTGAACTTACCAGTTTGTTTGGATAACGTAAAACCACTGGCTGTACAGGAACTCCTGGAATAAATGCTCCTAGAAGGCACATATGACAAATATTACTCTATAATGCATTTTGGTACAGAAGAAATTCATTGCAGCAAAGAAAAAAATTACACCATTAATATGACATGCATAGGAATTAGTTGAAAATGAAAAAATAAGATCCAAAAGTAGCCTCAAAAGTAATGTGAAAAACAAGTACTGGAGAATGACAACATATACCCACCTTTTCAGCAGATAAATAATTAAGAATGCATGCTTACATTCTCTACATTATCCCCTACCACTTACATAAGTTGTCATGTACACAAGTCAAAGCCCAGTACCAAATTCAGCTTGATAAATGACTGAAAAAATATGAGGATGTGCAAGATAGTTAACTCAATATATTCACTGTGGTCAACAGTACTTTTTGGTGACGAACCTACGTTTTCTTATGCAAAAGCAGCTTTCTATTTTTAGCTGGGTAACATCGATTTACAGGAAATTTATCATCTCTGAAATAACAGAATTCATACAACTTCTGTTCTGCAGCTATGGGAAATCCAATAGTTAGAAAGTATTGAACTAGAGCTATTGTACAGAAGTATCACTTCATTTCATATGAAAATTACAGTTCTGATAAATAAGTAGCACAAGATCTCTAAGTGTCATTTGCTAATCATTGTCTTGGTTTCTAGTACAAAGATTAGGTAAGCATGATAACTATCTTGCTCAAGATTTCTCTAAACATCTTTTTCTTGTGAAAACAATTAATAAAGATAGCTTCACTCAAACTATGTTATTTATAGCAATTTACTAAGTTCTGCCTAATATTTTGATTAAAAATAAGAACCAAACAATGGAATTATACTGTATTCTTAGCATTACATTTGCTTTACAGAATAATTGCCCAGATGTAAAAATAGTAATTGTTAATGTTGCATAAACACCTTTAAGTGAAGGTTGCCTGAACAGGATTCTGCAGAGATTTTGTTCTTGGCCCAGTGGTACTTTCTATTCAGTCTCCAAGAACAACAGCCTAAGCAACTTTTGAAAGAATCCAAAGATGACAAAATCTGAGTGGTAGAAGACAACACCACCATCTAAACAAAACTAGACTAGCTTCTCCTATATAACTAGCTTGCACAAACACAAACCCAAAAAACCGTGTAGTAAGAGCAAGGAGTGTACACCATGTGAGTAGAATGAGGAAAGCCATCCTGAAAGCAGTTGTTTGAATAAAGACACAACGTAATTCAATCTAAGTGAGGAACTTCGAGGTAAAGGATTTCTGGGAGGCTGGAGGGATACAGAAGCAGGTTCCAGTAGGAAAAGTGAGACAGTCAAGAGCATGTACTAGACCAGAGGAGAGGAAGACAGAGTGGGGATTTGAGGCAGAAAGTATATGGTACCTGGAATGTCAATGGCACAGAGCGAGGACAGGAAATCAGGGCTTTAATGAAGGATTCAGACTGGTTTTCAAAGCATGACCAGGATCCAGGTGAAGAGAGAAGGAGAAGGACAGTAAAGAGCGAAAGAAGCGGATGTTCTAACCACCACTCATTCATCTAAAAATGTAAGAGCTGAGAGAGGAGGAAGAAAAGCTTTTTGAATGTTTGTTCAGAGGACAATACTAAGATTCCTTCAGCCAAATGAATCAGTGCAAGGAATCGCAATGCTGACTCATTGTATGATATTCTAATAGCGGTATGTAAGTTGTAAGCGACACAAAATATAAGACACACAGTAAGACCAGAACACAATGCGCTAGGCAGAAACCTAGAAGAGTCAAAAACCACATTCACAACTGCCTTGCTCACTGCGGCCTCCTCATTCACCATCTCCCTACCTACATCACAAAGGCAAGTTTACATTAAACATTGGTGGTTCACTGCAGTATTGCCATTTCTCCCTATTGTTGCAGGTGTAAACTGCAGTTACAATGTTCAGTGTTACACCCTCTGCTAATATAAGATAAAAGGGTGATACTAACTGAAAAGAGCTTAGAATGTGGATATTAAATTAAGAAAAATTGTAAAAAAAAAAATTCACAGCCTCTGTAACAGTGCTATACTGGCAAGATTCTTCTGCCACCTTCACCAGAATGTAACTCAACAGAAGAGCTGGAGAGGAATCAACCACATACAACACAGCAACAAACGCTGCATCAGCCTGATAACTTAAGATTTACAGTGTATCTAAATGCTGCATGACAGACCCAAAACAGGAAATGGAGGGGGCAAGAAAAAAAGTTAAAAAGACAATCACAAACAAAAACCTAGTAAGAAAACCTAGTCCTCCACCTCATATGCATCTCAGAAGCCAAGAAAAAAAATCTGAATTATCTAAAATGTTTCACTTAACAGTAGAACTACAATCCTTTTGTAGGATCAGAAAATTTCTATTCCAATTCCACCCTACTGCAAGATTTTTAACTCAACTTCTGCAACAGCAAGCAAATTACAATGCAAGTGGCATTTTCAGAAAACGAAGATACAAGAACATTCTGTAGAGAACAGAGAAATGAGCATCATACCTACCAGGCTTGAATGTAATTAGACAGGATCGGTTTGTGCAAGTGCCCTCTGGGAATATCATTATCTTGAAGTAAAAAAAAAGTTGACTTTTAAGATCTATTTCAATGTGGATTTATTTATAAACACATCTTTTCAAAGCTAACATTAACTGAGTAAAGTAAAAATGTTTTTAGGGAAAACCAGATCAGAGTAAAAAAAAAATAGTACTCAATAAAGAAGTTAAGTAAAATTCTGTCTTAATAGTAAAAATATTTTTCTTTATCTGTGAATCTGTCTCTTTCTTGATGTCTGATAATAATTCTGTTCGATTGGAACAATGTCCTGGTTTGAGGTAAAACAGGACCAATTTTTGTTCAGTAACTTTTCTTTTTAGCTAGGCCTCTTCTAACTGCTGAAATTAACAGCATGTTTTGCAGAAAACTGTTCGCTCTCAGAGTGATAAGACCCATGTTTATAACTGAGGCCAAGGAACGGTATGCAGAGAGGCTCTTGCTTATACTTATTGCTATAACAACCAAGGCCAGCCAAATTTGTTACTTGCCCCGTTGGAGGGTCGGAAGCGGAAAAGCGTAGAGGGGTCACACCTGCGGGGAGGAGTGGACAGGACAGGTGACCCAAAACTGACCAACAAGGGTATTCCATCCCATCTGCCTCATTGACAGTGACCAGAAATACTTTTGAGTACAACAGAATTTTCACAAAAGGTTTTGGTGCTGGTAAAAATATCATATTCTGTTTTGAACAAAACAAAATTCCTGCTCCCAAGCTACCTTACAGGCTAAGAAAAGGAAGACTGTTAATTTCTTTTTGCATTTATTACTTGGCATGTGCACAGATGTCAGAATGATAGAGGCTGGAAATAATGAAACAGAACACTAACAAGGCAAAAAATGCTCATGTTAAACCGAATTCAGAGGAAGAGGTGGGGCTGTAAAAAAAATAAAAATGTTTTGGACAGCAAAAAGCCAAGAACTGCTGAAATTTTGTTGAGTTACAGAAGACGACATTTAAAGGAAATAAATATATATCATAAGGGGCAAAGCAATGGACTAGAATTAACATCACTAGTTTGGATTGACCACTCTGGTACTAGCTTGCTTGATATTCTGGAAGTCACTTCAGCTGTACAACTCAGTTTCTTTATCTGTAAGTAAGAATATTTACTTTTTTAAAGTGCTTTGAAATATGTATCACCTTTCTGTCACATTATTTATAAGTTTATAATGTTTCTGTAGTCCAGTATGCGGACATAACCACTGTAGTAGTAACAATGCCATGGAAGACACACTGGATTTTAATCTCAAAAATTCACAAGAATGCGTCAAATTTTCAAAATAATCACATGCTTCTAGAAAATTGAGACCTTAGGTAGGGATTCCTTCCTTCCAAGACACATTATAAATAGTCACATTTCAGGTGCAGAAAAAACCCTGAGCCACTTATTCTAGCAATGTCTTCATCATGTGGTCCAGTAGATATGTACTCCAGTTATTGGAACATCTTAATTACTTGGGCTGTCTTGGCCATTATTGCATCTCCAACAATGACAGTATGTCAAAATCTTGAGAAGGGAAAGAACACACAATACCACGCTAGGTATTCTGCTGAGCACCTGATTATTTTCTTCAGAGGACTTTCTAAACCTGCTGTGTTCTGTTCGTTTAGTATCACTTAACAGAGCTGTCTTCCCATGTACTTACCCAGTCTCCCCTTGAAAAATACTGCAATGAAAAGCTAGTATTTTGTACAGTCAAGAACCTTACATTATGTCTTCTGGAAAGGGGTGGGGGGGGAAATCCCATCCCCACAAACCACCTAAAGCATTCCACAAGGAAAAAAGTAAACTGCATATCCAAAGCCTGGAAATGCCAAATACCATCTGTCACACAGGAGTAGTATACAGTACCTGTGGCCATTTACCATCAGACTGAGCACGCCTCTTTATCTCTTCAACAGTTTTCCTGCGAGAATCCTGGTCTGACCGAGATACAAATACTGGTCGGATGTATTTGATTAGAGCTGAAGAGGAAAGAAAACAAAAACCAGCCTTTATTTCCTCTTTGTTTGAAAAACGTTTCCCCCCAAGTAGTCCTTTGGACAAAAATTTTGGTTCAAGTACATAACTACTTTACTATATTACACTGAAAACTTAAAAGTGCAATAAGTCAGCTGAGTATTTATTGAAATATTTTCACTAATTCCTGTGAGGAAAACCATTTGCACAGTTTTGGTACTTTGTACTTGTTCAATTTTTAATAGACCAATACACATATATCACAGAATTTAAAACATGATTGCACATATTATGCATAGTTTTCTGCAACAAAGCAGCTGTGTCTGACTATAGGCCGTGTCCTCCTACCACAAAAATCACAAAATCTGTAGCCACCCCCAACCCAGCAAAGTAGTAGGAATCTCCCTATGCAAGTGCTTCCCAAAGACATCCCATGGGTCAAACTGCCACTGTCTTTAGAGCTTTTGTCTTCTATGACAGCTCAGCTTCACTGAAGGTACACCATCAAAGACATTCCATACATGGATTATGTTATCTTTTCTGGGGAACCAGCATCATCAAAAGAAAAAGCATGCTTGTTTTCTGAGCTGTCATCTGTTTGCCGGTTCCTCATACTAGATGAATCAGATCTCAAGCATCCTCTTCCTGGCTCAGTGGGAAACCTCTTATACATAGCCAGACACAAAATGAGCATGAGCAAGAATCAGAAATCAATCCACAATATCTTCTCCATGTATGTCTGTCACAAGGACACTAAGTAGCATATACAACTCTTTTGCAGTGTCAAAAAGCACTACAAGAGATGCACCTTCAAATATACTACTTCATACATTTATTTAAGCAGGTTGTCTTCAAATACCTTTTTATCATTTTTGTATCTTGTAATCTTTTTTGAAGGTTCAAGAGTCATCATTAGCTATTCTATTAGCCTAAAATACAAATATAAAATACAGTTTTCATCTTTCCAACCACCACGAGATGAGTTCACTGACACTAGTTGTATAATCTTCATTCATCAAGGACAGACTTGCTGCATTAATGGATCAGCCAGTGCTTAAAGTGCGAAGAAAAAAAACAGAGTAAGGAATTACAGTCCTGTACTCAGCCAAAGCTGCTGGTTCTGGTGTTATCCCACTGGCAGTTTAGCCAGCAACTCACCAAAATCCTTCTATGGTTCTGTGAAACTAATCCGTCACACTTTACAAGTTCCCAAACATTCAGACAGCCTCTGAAATACTGCTTTTATCCCACAAGTTGCCAAAGCTTAGGACACAGTATATAAGAGAAAAGCTACCATACTCTTGCACTTTTTCATTGCTAGGGGAGCAAAGACCATCATGGGCCAGCTGGGGTTACTGCTATGGGAAGGTAAAACAAACAAACAAATGCCCAAAACAAACCACAAAACAACTATACACAAAAGAAAAAAAACAAACCAAAATTAAAAAAAACCCAAAAGAACAAGCAATAAAAAATGCAAAGGAAACCATACTTGGTTTCATAACTCTGTTCATTTTGTTTCTTAGTAATGCTAGTCCTGAGTCTCCCCTACTGCTGCAAATTACTATTCCGTAGCAAAACCAACACTATCAAGTAAAAGAAAGCAAAAAAGACTCGAACATCCTCAGCCTTCATCCTGAAGCTTCTTTTACATTAGGCCCAAAAGATGGAACTCATGTTACTTCAGGCCAAGGAATGAACAAGATAATTCCAGAGCTCCAAGGCTCTTACCGAGAATATGCTGCAAGCAGCATCTTCTTTGTAAGACATGAAATTCAGCAAGCAGGTAGATTTTACTCAGGGCAGTACGATAGAAACATCAGACTATGGACAACTTACCAATTTTGAGTGTCTAACCACTAATGTAATCTGCATCTGAAAACCGAACAAGCAAGCAATGTTAACCTGGGAGCTTTACTGTTACAACCTTCCCAAAAGCAAGCTACTGCAATGTTACCAAGCTCCAAAATAACACGCTGCAAGTTATCTTACAAGTGGACAACACCACAAACAGCCTCACACTCACGTGCAAAAAAACCTTTTACGGTATACTGAAAAAGAACAGAGACAACAGAAAGCTTGGTTTCCTATGGATTTGTCCTGCCTGTTAAATTACATGATACAAAATAGGCTGTAAGGTAAGTTCATTTATTATTTTTTTCTCTCATGGTTCAGACGCTATTTTCATGCAGTTTGTACAACTTAGTATCTTTTAAACCATCAGCTTTCTTTCAAATATATGTGAAGCCATCACTATTTCAACCCACCACATCATATCTTAGCCTAATAGACAGGGTGATCATGTTAAGTCTTACTTCCTTAGGGATCAGACTAAAAAGCTGACAGAATTCTTGTTTTAACATTAAACAGCAACTTAAAGTCCTATAAGACACCAACTACCAGGCCCGTAGTGGCTAAGTCCAACAATTTAAGTGAAATTGAAACTCTCAGTCACCAGTCAGAAGCTGAAAGTATATATCAAGGGAAGGTTAGCTCTGTACTTGCCTTTCCTCATACACTCTTTTCATAACCACTTTTTAAAACAGAGCACAAGGCTACACAGACCTTTACTCTCACCACATATTTTCATGTTCAGTAAATAGACAGGAATCTGAAAATTCAAAGGCTGTACGAAGTTGATCTGTGCAAGAAACAGTCAGAAGCAGGGCCAAAGGTCTGTAAAGAGAAGCTGAGAAACATACCAAATAGGTGGACAAAATGAGATTGCAGTCAGAACTCAAGTCAAAACACAGCGAAGCCTGGGGACAATACTGTAAGGCAGTATTTGAGGAAAGGAATAGGCAGGATGCATGAAAATTCTTCCGACAGCTGGCATACTGAGCAACTAAAGGAAACAAGCAGAAATGTGCAATATGCTTCATAAACAGAACATAATCTTAACCTTCTCTGCTCATCAATTTAACTGTCCAAGACCAGTTGTAACCAGGTAGTGAAGACCGCAGCTCAAGTATTCAGAGATGCTGAAAGACGTGCTTGCCTGTCTCCTCTCACTCCATTAAAACCAGCCTTAAATTATTAATTCTAGTGGGCGATGGCAGACAATCCCTCAAATCACAACATTGACCTTGCCAGTGTCATTATTCCAGCTTTTTCTATAGCTGTGTCAATCCTACTTGATGCAGTCACTCTCATCCCCAATTGCAGCTCATTACAAGCAGTCCTGAAGACAGGTGACACATGCTGTACTCCACCTTCTTAGGCAGGTGCCTGCAATTTAAACAATACTGCCAGTAATTCATCAAAACCTCTGCCTTGCAGGCAGCCAGAATACCAACAGAAAGTTGCTCTAGCATGAAACAACCTTTTTTCAGAAAGCCTGCAAAAATTCATTACTGCTTTAATTAATTGCAGGGTGGCAGCTCTAACTGATTTCAGAACCATAACTCCCATGCAATCATTTTAAGCACTAGCTGATGCATAAGCAAAAAAAAGTTTCTTTCTGACGAGCTGAACACATACAATTGGTGTCAACGAACTTCTCAGGATAAGGGGGGGGGGGGTGTGGTGGAGAAAAAAAGGTATTTCACCTCTCTATTTCCAGGTAACTGTGGGTGAGGAAACTTTGTTTCAAATCAAGACATGAAGTGCTATTTAACATACAACAGAGGAAAGTATTGTAACAAACCATTTAAATTATGCTTGACAGTTACAACCACACAGTAGACAAAGCTATGCTGGCAGCATCACCACCGGTCTACAAGGCATCAGAGAACACAAAAAGCAACGGAATGACAATGTGGCACTAAACACTGTTCTCCTAAAATGTATCCATACACACATTTTTGAGTAGGCAGTTACATTTTCAGCACTGTAGAAACAGCATCAGAGTGATGGATCTACTGCAAGAGTAGAGAATGCTGAACCTGAGGTTTTTACTTGGCCTCTCCCCCAAACACCACAAAATCCCATCATATATGTTCCTCTGATACACTGTGATGGCAGTCTATAGAGCCAATACAACTGGCTGTTTGCATTTAACATGGAGGTAGGCTGCATAATACAGGTAGACTTGTATGGGATATCCATTTACAGCATTTACTCCTTGATTTTTCCTACTATGGGAAAAAAATACAGATTATTTTTCTAATAGCAGTTGTCCTCTTGTGCATTCTGTATTTAGGGCTTACAAAACCATGAAAGTTAAAGTTTAAAAAGCGGTATCTTGGGCTTAGTTTTTAAGAGTTGCCTTACTCAAACGAACATGCTCACAAAGTTCTGAATTTACACCTTTTCTAATGAAGTAATATCTAATATGAAAACTGCTCTTTTCTGGAGAGAAAGAAGAAAAGAAATCTGCAAGGGGCTCAGAAGTCTTTTGAAGGTTAAAGGAAAAAAAACATTAAGGTTCCAGAATAAAATGGCTTCCTGTCTATATGGACATAGAGACCTTAAAAATGGAAAAAACTTCACACCTACACACAACAAATACACAAAGTTGTATCAATGCACAAAACTGAAGTGAACCAAAATTAGGATCTTTTCCACCTGGAGTTACATTGTTCTTGCAGAAATAATATTATTGTAGTCATGGTACTCTACTTGACATTTGTAAAGTTAGTGGTAGTATCTTATTAGAGCAACAATCATACACAGAAATACATACTTTTTTGACTCAAGCCTGAACCAACCACTAAAGCTAAATACATGTCAAGAGCACCAACTCTGAGTTTGACTTAATGCTTAGCAGACCTGACAGAACAGATACCAAGTATTCCTGGTACAGAGGCAGTGTTAATGGGAAAGTTCTTCTCCCTATTTCCAAAGAGAAAGGCAGGAAACATGCAGTCTGTACAACAAGGAGAGGTCAGTAGTGGAAAGTAAATAATCAGTGTTCTCTTTAGCTTTAACAGAAGCAAATTCCGTGGTATTTGGGTTGGTCTTTCAACATGTGATCTATTTCCTTTGAGGACTTCTTGAGGGACAAAGATCCTTTTCAAACCACAAAGATCGTTGTTTGCTCTCACACCTGCAATATCTCTATGAGGGCATGGCCGTATGTTTTAGCTTTCTGCTGCCAGTCTAAAATGTATTTTATGAAGGCAGTTGTGGTGGTTTGCATGTTTTCTATATACTGCAGTTTGTAACTTCCATAAACAGAGGATGCATAAAAAAAAAAGTCATGGTGCTTTAGGCATTCCAGCAGCAGTTTAAATGAGAAGTAATTGTTACTGAATTTATGGTGGAAAAAAAATAATAATCCAACAAGTCCAGGATTCCAACCCAAATAATAACGGCATACATATAATACACAGGTGACTAACTATTTTAAGTCTTTACAAAAGAGCTTCTGTGAGGACTAAAACATTGCAGGACTATATGGGTGCCCGCAGTCTGAAGGAAACACTGAATTTTGAAATGGAAGTTTTTAAAGGAGAGGATGAAATCATAAGCCTGGCAGTAACTTCAAGATGCTCCTCAGAACTGAGGAGCTCATTTGCTTACTCAAGGCAGGCTACTATGCCAACATAGCATATGATGTTGGCATTCAAGCTGGTGACCTTAACAGCGTTTAAGCTGCTGATTTACAGCATATGAAGAGAAGAAATCGGTGACACCTTTACCTTACAGCAGGTTTTTCCGAAAGGGGTTTAAGGAACTGCTTTGATGAATCTCAGAAGTATTTAAATGCGAGATCCTCACTGAAGAACTATGGGTCTACCACAGTTCCCTTCCTTGTGTGCTTTGGAAGGTTGGGGCTGGGGGGAGCAATTTGTGTGGAGGACTGGAAGATGAGGTTGCATAACAGAGCTGATGAGCAAGTAATTTGGCATCTTTCTAAGGTCCCAGATGAAAACACACCCAGCCACCACAGCATAAATATTTCCCACTGAATTACTTATTTCTTGTCTTTTAGTCATGATGCTCAAGAAAAGCCTATAAAACACTTCCAAAAGATGAGCTTGAACAAAAAAAAAAATAAAATCCACTAGATCTGGAAAAAACTGCCCACAATAGAATTGATAGTTTTTACAGCACAGTAGGATTCTCCCTCTATAGCTCTTCTGTATTCTGCCAAGTACAAATGACCTCCTTCCCCTTTATAAACTTAAATTAACATATCCCTCCATTCATTTCACAGGTACCAACTTCCTCTCTTTTTCAGAGGGTGAGGTTACAGAGGTTGAGTACAGAGGTTGAGAAGTTGCTTAAATTTTAAATGACCTTATCACCTTAAATTTAGTTTTTAAAAGTTCAGAGCACAGAAGACATTTGAATCACAAAAGTTGTCCAACTAAATCCCCACCAAATCATGTTGACCTGACAAATTCCTTTTCCTTCTCACTGAAGTATTTCTGCAGTAGCACTTACCACTTCAGCAATGAAAATAACTTTTATGCAGATTGCTTTACCAGCCAAAAATAAGGCAGTGCAGTGTAACTATCTAGAATTTATGCAAAGAGCTTGTTCTCACTTGAAGTGGGGTCCAGTAGACAAAATAGGAAAGTTTAAGACCCTGTGCTGATGAACGAACTGATCTAACTTCTTCAGCCAATGTAAAGTGCAACAGATTCCCATACGTCACGTAGAAAGTCATTGTGCAGAAATACATGTCCTTCTTCAGCTTCACAGTGATGTGCTTTGTCTGTTCTGGCAACCTCTACTTACCGGATACTGATTTTTTGGGTTTTTTGGGGTTTTTTTTTTTGATGATCACCGAATCTCGTTTGTATTTGGGCAAGCAGTTCCTCCCCAGAGTTTGTTAACCTAGTGTGTGTGCCACGGGGGAAATTTTCTTCATTACTGACCACTAACTGAAGAGGTCATAACTGTTCTGTCAGAGCAAAAGAGCATTTTTAAATTTGTTTTATTCTTTTCTTTGTTTTCCTAAAAAGAAGGAAGTTGTCTGAAAAAGTCACAAGACTTAAGTCTGCTTCCGAAATTGGACTTTGTGGTCCAGGAGAGCTGCCTTCAAGTTAGAAAGCAATAAAACACTCATGCACAAACACACTTGTGGAATACTTCCAATCCCATAAAGAATAGGCTTTTAATCATCTGGACGTAAAAGCGGATCAAAAGCTTAATATTCCATGACTGGCAAACTAAGGGTACAATAATACATGCAGCTGCTCCAGAAACCTATTAAAATATTTTTGGAACCAATCTTGGTAACCAGTTAGCAATCAGATCCTTTTGTGCCTACTAAAGCACCTGATCCCTCTGGTACACCACTTACAATGTCCTGATAAATACCGTCATTACATCAAAAAGCCAACTTATTCATATTATATTTGGATATTCTGGACAAAGATCTACTCCTCACCCAAAGTCCTCATCATTGGAAATTATCTTCAAATTTCCTCTGCTACTTCATTTTTTACATGCTGACGCCTGCTCAGAGTTAAATGAATGTACTTCATGCAAAACTTCCCAGAAGATTCTGAATGACCATTAACAAGACACACTTAAGAGATCAATGCCTGGCTCCAAAACTTCACTGGAGATGGTACAACAAGTTTGCAAGATTGACAAAACTGAACAATATAAAACACAATTCTGACCTTTCTGAGATAAATTCTAGATGAATGTCTCGAGCGTTGACAATTCACCATGTTATTCAAGAAAAACATGATCACCTTTTCCCAAACAACCTAAGATAAATACTAGTGGTCCAATAACAAGAAATACATTTTTGTGTGCGTGTATGTAGAGAAGTATAAATAACATCAGAATTAAAATACTAGATCAAAGAAGAAGAGGAGAGTCAGTACCATCTGATTCACAGAAAACCTCATTCAAGTAGTAAAAGAAATAAAGTTAAAAAAAAATAAAAATCACGGGTTCACTCCACTGGAACTTTTTCACTAAATTTTAAGCCAAACTAACCGTTACAGTGATTACTTACCTCTCTGTTAAGGTTCATTTACTGTAATAACACAAACTGCTGTAATTAATGTTGCTCATATAAAAGTATTCCTCTAAAAACAAAAAGGGGTTTTGAACTCTAAATCCCAGTTACAACCTTTGCCATGCCTCTTTTCCGTGGCATTTTGCTGAACACTTAATAAGGGATGACATAATTTTGGTGGCTGCATGACATAAAGTGAATGCAGCAATACGGGACAAAATAATTTACTTGACTGCACTGTACATTCCAGTAATATTCCATCAAATCGCTATATGTAGTTTTCTGGGGTTTCTGATTTCTGTAATTGGTTTTGCTTACATGTGAACAAAATCCAGTGGATAATTTTAAAAATTTATTCTAAGTCTAGACTCCAAATTGAATCCTTTAAAAGTTACCATAAAATTAAATTAGGTATATAGGAAATTGTTTGAACTACTCGATATGCATTATTTGTGCTACATTCAGTGTAACTACAACCTCCATACCCCTACAGATTCTCCTTAGGCTTTTCCACTAGTCCCCACCAAATCTATTATGTGGGATAGTTAAACAGCTGTTATAGCATTCTGTCAAAAGCCATTCTGCTGTTTCATCACATTTCAGTAATACAACACGGCCTGAAGTTACCTCATCTAATTTGGGTCCTCCAAACAGTCCAGCTGCAATTAAAGGGGAGCTCCACATGGACTACTTCATTTTGCTGAGCTAGCAATTATTAAACAGTCAATTGAGTCAGATGAGAAAGAAAATAAATCTGTCCCTGCTTCTATGGCTGGACTGCTCCTAAAGCCCAAGTTGGCCTGGATACACCTATACCATACAGAAGCATCAACATACCGTCTCACAACAGTATCTTCTTTCAGTATTGGACAAGGGAGTTCAATTTATTTTGTTTTCACACTATACTTGTTTGTATACATTTGTTTTTAAAACCTCATGCCTACACCCTTTTTGTTCAAAGCACCTATTCACTTTTACGCAGATTTTTCACTGCCACAAACTTTTACTAAACTCTATTAGTCAGATATTCATTGAAAATTGATATACAGCTACGGTTCTGGCCTGAGCTTTACCTGATAGAGAGTGAGCTTTATACCATGAGATTCCCCACATAAAGCTCCCAGGTGTAACCACTCACCATTTGCGGCCATGTCTCAGCTTCCAGTTTTGAACATGTCCTTAAAGCCACAATGTCTTACAAAATTTTAGGAGGATGTCAACACCAACAGCCTGATTCCACTTAGTTGCGAAGGAACTCAAAGTTTCTGTACAGACTTTTAAATTAAAGTCCCTACCCAAGGCCAAAGTAAAAATCTTTTGTCCTTTTTATACTACCCTTAAAATCTACACAATGAGACACAGGAAGATTCTTTGAACTTTGCTGGTGCCTAGACACAACATGGTGCGTTTTTCCAAAATGTTTCCACACAGGTTTTGGTTAGAAGTCTACAAGCCTAAAAGCTTATACTTTTTTTTTTTTTTTGGCACAGCTGCACCAAACATCACAGGTCTCTCTCAAGCCTTTGTGAGAATCTACATTGACAATTCCAAATACAGTATTCAAATATTACTGACTTGGGCATCTGCATTTCTTATGACTAAACCTGAATGCACAACAATCTGCTCTTGGTCATCTCTCACACCCTTCCTGAAACAAACTTACTGATGCATAAAGGATTAGCAGCACTCCCTCCAAGGTAGGAACATTGTCTGCTATGAATGGTACCCTAAAACACATTTCTGGGACAGCACCCCAACTCCCACCAAGAAAGAAGTTTTGGTGAACTTTCTCTATAGCCTCACTCTTTGCTTCTATAGCCCCATCCTAACTTGCTTTTCTATTTGTTGGGTCTTAAAATCTTGCAATTTCACCGCAAATTTAACCATGAGTTCTATAGGATTGTTTTGACTTTGTACAACGATTCAACTTCGGAGAGAGGGCAAAAAAACATCCCCCCTCAATTTTTTCTATTGACATTCAAGGCAGACAAGTGAAAAAATCTCACCACATATTATAGCTAAATTTTCTTTATGTTTCAAGCCTTCTCATACAACAACCAGTGAACTTCCTAAGTAATAATTTTTAATTGTTTTTGAAAAAATTAAGTATCTACAAACTTACTTCCCCAAACAGGAATATCTTTGCTTTCGGCTTTCATCACAATGGAGGCGAAGGTCATAGTTACTGGAATGGCATCAAAGTAGGAAGAATGGGGAGCCACAGTTAATATTGCTGCTTCCGCTGGCAATGCCTGTCTGCCTTTTACATTTATCCAATGGAATCCACCAGCAAGCCACATCATTCTCATGATTGCTTTCAGCAAAATATCCACTATCCTGTAAAAAGTTGAGAAAACAGTTATGCTGCCATCGGAATACCTTAAAATAATGAAAAGAAAAACATTAAATGAAAACTTTATAAGCATGACAAAAGTACAGATAAGATATGCTGCTTAAACAGAGCAGGAACACTGCATAGACATTTTGTCTTCTCTTTCTCAGCAGATTTAAGACCACTTTCAGGGTAAGATGCCATTCAATTTCATTTCATGCCTGAGTATGAATACTTTTAATCACAGTAAGAGTGGCATTTATGACTAAATTAATTTTGATTCAGACTATGATTGCTGAATTTCTTATATACAGCACCTAATAATGCTTTCTAGTAACACCAAAAAAGCTCTAATAAACCTAGTCCTGAAAAATGCTATTAGGGTATTGCTAGAATGCAACAATTCTGATTCTTGGGTTCAAGTTTACCCAAACAAAACAGTGGAGAAATGTAGGGCAGAGATTCTTAAACACAGGAATACCTACAGAACACATCTGGGGAGCTTTGGAAATATTTTACTTTCTTCCCTTTCCCCATCTCCTCTGAAAGTGTTTTGGGTTGGGTTGGCTTTTTTGTTTTGTGAGGTTTTGTTTGCTTGTTTTTTAAGCTGTCTGACAGTCATGAAAAGAGAACAATTTACTCTGAACCAACACAGTGCAAAAACCAAACACCACAAATTGTTATACTCACAGGGATTAGAGGCTGGAGAGCAGAGTGACACCAAAAACTAGATGAAATGGGGGAGGGACAATCTAAAAAGCTTTGAAATAAGTGTATGCAAGATTGAAGGCAGTCCATTATTTCTTTAGTTATTACACTGATACCATTCCAAATGAAATGTAGTGACATGCCTCTGTGGTTCTCAGTCTCCTTCCCTCCTGTGATGCAAAATACAATCAGCTTCCCTCATGCTAGTGCCAGCTCCCAATTTTAAAGTTGTCTAAGAAGAGGTGATACACTCCTCCTTTCTTGCTCCTCAAACGGCAGTTTTCATGGATGGCTGAACACTGTCTTACATTCTACCTTAATTAGCATTCCAATCTCAAAGTAAGCAGAGACTTATTAATAAGCACAAAAGCATGGGGCAAGACCTCAGACAATCAAGAGAAGTTTTGTCAATTCATCACAGGGTAGCAAACAATGGAGTGAAGCAGTTTAAAACAACAATTTAGAATATGAAATCTGGGCACATTCCGTAGTGTCAATCTTCATAACAAGAAGTTGACATTACAGGAATAATTGAAATTGAAGGATGTCACAATGAAGCTTCACACTACAAAGATAAGAGGCCAGAGATGATCAATTTTTCTCCCTGTAATTCTTGGGTCACCTGGTAAATCAAACAGTTGAGGTATTTTTAGTTTCCCATCTGAGGAAAGTGTTTAAATAATAATTTTTATAGTTTTCTTTTGAAGAGAAAAGCAGGTCTGTGGGACAGCTGTCAGGTATTTCCAATCTTCTCTATTTCAAACTGCTGAACTAACTAAAGATTCTCTCAGCATTTCACCGCATCAGTGACTCACTTTCGCCACCAGGAGAGGGGCTTTTCAAGCTCTTGCTCATCAGATCCCATTGAAGCAATGAATGCAAAAGGCCAGGCCAGCAACATCATAAAAGCAGCAAAAAAGAGTCGGATAGGAAACAGAGTCAAGGTCATGAAGGCAATCTGCAAAATCCAAAACAAATGCGTTATTTTAACACAGTCTCAGCCTGAAAAAGTCAGCGATTCCTAGAAACTGATCTGAAGTCTTAACTTATAAATTTCTAATGCTAAAACCAGCAGAATATGCTTCAATTCCAAACAAGTAACTGTGGCGTACACGTAACAATTTTGTATTCACCAATCTTAATTATAGCTGAAACACAGCACGCTCTTTAAAGCTAATGTAGTTTAGCTTTCCACACTTCTTCAGATCCTACGTTTGTCAGTGAATACATCCACATCCTCTTTTCCCTTTCTGCAGCCTCACATTAAGTAAATATTTAGCATAGGTGTGTTGTAAGTCTCACTGCACTACAGAGAAGCCAGTCCATCACAGCACCTCCCAGCCAGTGATATGCACTTCTTCCGCAGGGTGCATTCACATGGCAATACAGGACCCAACCTGGAAAGCTCTTCCACGACTGGGCAGGCACCAGTTCCTCTGTAGTACGTTCTTGGAACCAGAAGCTGTAGGGAACCATAGTGGGGAACACCATGCAGAGACATGGACAAATATCCAGATATGCATATGAGCTTAAGTTCCAGGTCTGTGCTAACAGGCACAATCCCCTGGAAAACAGGTTTTCAAGCAGTTATCCTCCCCTGGGAAGCCACGGTGAACCTAGTTGCTTCTGTACCTCCTCCCAGCATTCTAGCTCTCAGAGAGCCCATTCCCAGCCAGTCAGTCCTCTGCCTTCAACTTTGGTGAAAAACATGTCATGCTGGAACTTCTCCCACAGTTTTTTGAAGAATTCTCCCAAAAGTAGGGCCTTCCTGAGCTGTTTTGGAGTTGTTCCCGACTGTCCTCCAGAAAACACAACTTGGTAACTATCTGTGCAATGATCCACCACTCCAGGACACAGTTCCAGGAGTCAAGAGCGCCATCTTTCTCACTCAATAGACGGGAAGAAAGAAAAAAAGCTCTTAAAGTGCAGGAGGGTACAGGTTCAGATGACTGGCTAAGGCAGACAGAGGGAACTGAAAAATGAAGCTGACTGAGGGTAGCACCAATGCTCCTCAAGCTGGACAGTGGAGGCTAGCAAAAAAATGAAGACGACATTATGAAATTGAAGGGCCATGTAAAGAAAGAGAATTCAAAAAGAAATATGCTACATATTCACAGGTGCACTAGATGAGGTAGAAAAGCACTTTTCAGCATCACAATGGCTGGGCAAGGATGAATAACTAGGCATAGGCACTGTCTCATGTTATGCTTAATCAGATGCATCTCCAGGCTGCTGTGGAAAGCATTATTCGTATTCTTCTTCTCTTCCCTGATGCAGATCTAGTCATCATGCAGCTCAGTTTTCCATTGATCAGTTCCTGCTTCCTCTCACTTCCTAGAACAGCTCAATAGTCAACTCACCCTGTAGCTGCACAAATCTGTAGATCTAGGGTAGAGACAGGGAACACACAGCGAGAGAAGAGCCTGAGCTACCAGTTTCAAACCCTAAGCTACCAGCCCACTGCAATGCCAGATTTTATAGTGGTGGTCCAGACTTGCAGCATGATCTCATAACAATCATGGTCACAGTCCCCAAAACAGGATTCCAGTCCCTAGGTGGACTGCTTCAGTTTGCAGAATTGGACGAAAAAGGACTATCTTTTTTTTTTCTTAGATAGGCTAGTTTCCCTGACGAACCAGTTCAACTTCCTGAACTGGCACTGAAGTCATACTAACTCATGCAACTCTGCGTCCATAGACAAGACCACCATGTCTGACAGCAAACAGGGGAGCGTTTATCTGCAAACTGGAGAAGACATAGCAGCTGCCTTCTAGGGTCCTAAGATGAGAAGGACCAGCTGTCAAGAAAAAAGGGAAACAAAATGCAGGTGAGGACACAGTCCTCTAGGATTCACACCCTCTCCCTCCCACTCCTCAAAGTCTCCTCCTATACCAGGGCAAAGCTGAATGGCAGGTGACTGGTGGTGAGCTATTCAGTCTTTTGCATCTCTGTAGCAATCCTTTGCATCAAGATCACTTTAGAGCCACATCACAGAACGGAAGTAGTTGCACCCATAAGGTTGTGAAAGCTGGTGTAAGTGTGTAGAAAAGGCCTCTTGGTCTTCTCTGTCCAGAGACAGCAGTGGTGGAAATGGCCAGCAAGAAGCAGTTCCAAGTATACAGGTGTACGGGGTCTGGCTGTGACACCAGCCTCTTTTTTAGCAGATGGTAGCACAGCACCTGTCCACACAAGAAGTTTTGTAGAAAATAGAAGTATGTTTGGCCCCTGAAGAAGGTTAGGAATCAACCAAGACATTAACATTTGAAAAGCAGTTCAGTCTACGTCTACATTCAGCTTCTATCCTGTAAAACCTACATACAGTAGTAGTGTCAAGTGTCAGACACAAAATGGGAGAACATCCTGTCCCCACTGGCCACTGTCAGAAATCAGAATACAGGAGACACACACTCCTGGTCTGACCTTGTATGGACATCGTATTTCAGTGATCGTATTTCCACATATTTAGGACATTCACCCAGACATGTTTCCTATTAAAATTATGAATTCTACCTGGCAGTAAGTCATATGTAAACACCTGTGTTTTGAGATGCATTTTAAAAAAACCCTAAAGGTCCATCTGGAGCTGCACTTTGCGAGGTTCAGCTCGTGACTGATTTTCTCAAGAAGGGTTTGACTTCAGCTCATTTAACATTTGCTGGTCTACAGGATCCTACATAGTTTTTCAGAAGTTGAAGCGTATGCTGTGAAAGACCCATGGACAGCAGGAAGGGAGAGGATGGTCTTACAGCTTGTAACAGAAGGCTGCCCTGGGAAACTGTACTCGACTCTTCCATCAAAAAGGTTTCAATCCGATGAAAGGCAAGTCACTTAAACTAAATAGGTATCATATGTTCTCCTCATTCAGAGACTCTGCATTCAGATTTGAGTATGAACTTACAATGAAGGTATAAAATATGAACTTATGTCCTTTTTTAAATTCTCCAAAACATCAGGTCCTACATCTCTAAGCACTGAGCAAGAGAATCAGAGTACCCTTGTTTCTCCCTCTGCATGCCTCCGTTTCCTGTCTTTAAAGTCAGTATCATACCTCTCATGCACAGAGAAGGTGAAAAAAAATGCATCTTTGAAATTAGCGATACAGCAAGAAACATCATTAAAAAACAGTTTATTCACAACACAATTTCCATGACTTATTACAAAGTAATGGTCACATATCAAACAAAGAAAATGGAATAATGAACTGCATATTTAACATGGTAAAGGTTTTGATTTTTGTTTTAAACATATCAGATAGAGACTACACCTTGCCCCACACTTTCACTTCCTCACTATCATCATTCCTATAGCCTCAATTCACCAAAGATGCACTGAAGGAGCTAGGAATTAATTCCTCAACAATTCTCTTACTACCTGCTTTCCCACTCTGCAAGTTCCCTGATTGACACAATCATGGAGATAAATACAGGAGTAGAAATTTTCACATGCAACTAAGCCAATCCAAGAGATCATGGCTGCTAAAGAGGTGGTCCTGTTCACTCTACCCTCAATCTTCCCCTTGAGTGTGCTCTAGCACTTATCTGAGCTTGCAATAAGCCAACACGCTCATTAGAGTGAAGAAAAGCAATCCCAGCAAAATAAAACAATCAGAATACAGAAAAACACAATAATCTGCTGGTTTAACGAGCCAAATCAGCTCACCAAGGCACAAAAGGAACACCAGCATTGGTACAATAAAAGGGCCAGAAACACTGGAAGCAAGGAAAATGGCATCACATTGTGTTTTTAAGTGGCATGGAAACAAAGCTACAAACACTGTGTGACAGCTCCAGTAATGCTTCTGCCTGTTTTGCACAGGTAACTAGAATCAAGAGCTTTGACTTACGTGACAGGTGCCCAGAAGTTGTTAGGATGAACAAAATTCATGGTTAATGAAATCACATCTGTCTTTCTTCCAGAAAGGATCTTTTTATTATAGTACTGAAATAAAACAGGTAGCTTCAAGAATGACCCCCACTGTCACCCTCAGATCAGAGTGAAATAACCATCATTTCTACAGGAAGCATAAGACTCAGTTCTGAAACGGTCTTACTGCTTTTACGCTCCTGTTATCTCCCAGGTTTATAAAGGCAATAAACGATGATGGGAACAATTCCTTGGCACTCAAATGGATTTCTTTTTGGTGCTGTTCTTCTTCTTCGCAGTTGTTTTGTCCTCTTATTTCCTACTTTCTTTTCACTCCCACAGTCTCAGGCTAAAATGTTCTAAAATGCATTTACTTTGAGTTGTATTAATGAGCAAAAAAGCTAATCTAACCTCTTGCAGAGTGCAGGATAAGGTGGTAGTAAAGATAATGGGGCTATCTGACAGAGCATCAGCAACAGACAACAGGCTGTCAGACAAAGCAGCCTTGTCTCCCAGTCCCTTGTGCTCACTAACTTCTTCACGTATCTCCAGTCCCCACAGGTTCCTGACCTTCCTCGATAGGCTTTGCAATCCCAGAACTCACCCCTGTTAGATTCATAGGGCAGACAGAAAAACCTGTGACATAATATGTGCCCACGGCTGAACAGGAAGTGAGTTCAGCATAATACTTCATACCGAACCTCAGTAACAGGCCAGGACTGTATGGAAGAGAACGCACACTGCTGTAACTCACTGTAAAGCAGCCTCCCCATTCAAGAAGTCTCCCTTTCCAGGACAGCAGCATTTCTCATAAGTGGAACAGTTTCACAGCTTTACAGTTCTTTAAAAGCCTCTATCTCAAGCACAAGTTTTCTTTTAATGAGCAAAGAGGCTAGGAGAACATAATTAAGGCAAAGAAGAAAATCTACCACAGTTCTGTATGTTGGCTTGTGTGCTTTTTCCTCATATAAGACTGCAAGAAAGGCTGGGTTAAAGAACTCTGTGCTGCTGTGCATCAATAAAAGATTGTTCACCTAAAAAGCAAGACCAAGCCGCGCTGTAAAAAAAAATACAGAGCTTTAAACACATCTTAAAGATTTCACCAAAAATAACAAATCATTGAAATCCAGTGGCAAAACTCATGTCTCTCATAGATGTATAGGGCAGCCCACAGAGAAGGCAGTTATGTTCTATAACCAGTCACTTCGCTGGTGAAGCAAGTAAAGGTCTGTTCAGACCAACAACAGATCAGCAATGCCAGTAGCTCGTGTGAGACTCAATACTGCAAAAACTGCCAAACTGGTACTGTGCCCTCCCAACAGCATTTTTAAAATTCCTTATAAATAACCGACTAGAAAGCAACATCAAAAAGATACAATAACACTGCAAAAATAAAACACTGTTGTTGTTATCATTAGATACAATCTTAGTCCATATGAACACATGCTATCTTTGCTTCTCTCTGCTCCCTAAAAGACTTTTACCTCATTAATTACGTAGAAAACATGACTTAAGGAAAGCACTAGGGTTACCAGGAAAAGAAATCACTACGACTATGTGATTTATTGAGGAAGCTCTAGGTATAAACTGCATGGCGCAAATGACACAAACTTTTTCTCCCTTTTCGCATTCAAACAACAATTTTTCAGTAACACTGAATTCAGCATTTAACTGTATCATTCTGGGAAACTTGATTAAAAAGAGTAAAAACCTTTTCCGCTGGAGTCTACTATGAATTCCTTGGCTGCCAGATACTTAACATGAAGCACATTCCAATGTTTTGTAAACCAAGCCATACATGTGCTGTGTTAAGTATCTGGACAGCAACAATCCAATGCAACAATGAACTTTGCTCAGAATGTAAACTAAAGTTCGATCTAAACCACCTTGATCCGCGGGGCTTCTTAGCGGATCTTAATTTCCATGTTGATAGGGCTGTTAGGGCCCCAAAACACCACCTTTAAGGAAGTGAAGTATTATAGTGATGATGGTATTTCTGGATGGTATTTCTTCATCCAGCAAGTGACCCAGATCTTACCGAAAGCCTAAGACAAGGGGCCATGCACTCTGAATATCCAACCACCTACTGCTCACCCTGTGAGGCGAGCGAGGCAGTGGCACGGGGAGGGGGTGGGGGGAAGCCATGCAACTGCAAATTTGCATTTTAATACCGATTCTTGTCATCTTACGCTACCTGTACAATGCGTAAATCATACCGCAGGGATTATTTACCCAGGGGCCAAACTTCAGACGCACGGGATGCCTCGGCCCAGGCATACCTTAACTGGAGGCTGGAAAAGAGTGCTTCCACAGGACTGTTCCCCTGCCTCCCATTACAACAAAACAAAACCCCAAAAAACCAACACAAAACCATTAATTCTTTTTTTTTTTTTTAAGAAAAAGGAGTATTTTTTTTTTAAAAAGCAAGCAGCGGTGGAGAAGTTGTTGCACACGCCCTCCCAGCGGCGGGCGCTACAGCGGCCGTCGGCCCCGCCAGCCCCCTCGCCTCACGGC
>VFFE01009111.1:2037080-2169768 GCA_008921705.1 Burhinus oedicnemus
TAAGAGGCCCTTGTGACCAAAAAAAAAAAAAAAAAAAAAAGATGAGACGTCCCTCATTCAGGAATTATTAGGAAACATAATTCAGGGGTTTCAAGAAATAATTGTTCAGTTAAGATGTACTTTTCACCTCAGGATTCCCAGTGTTATAAATCACACATAACCTTGGCTTCAGCAATTGTGAACAAACTCATCAGCTCCCATCTGATGACAGCCTCTCAGTACTGGAGTAGGAGAAGACACACGTGTTAGCTGTCACAGAGGCTTTGCCAGGTGCTGAGCAGTCCACACTCGTTGCACAAACCCTGTCCCTGCACACCACTGGAAATGCTCAGCATTATGAGGGTGAGCGAACTTAAGGAGCAGTGCGTGCTGATTCCGTCCTTCCCCAGTTGATGAAAAGAAGTTTTCGGCAGCTGGAGCCTTGCTTGACTCCTTCAAAGGCTGATCCAAGACCGTGGAACAAATGGCTCTGGGATCTGAGATCTGCTTCATATTGATCAAGAGTATCCCAATTGGCCTTGTGTATTTTATTTCTCCCTTATTGTTCTTAGACTGAAACCCAGAAGGAAGAGGCCATAGTGGTTCTGGTGATATCTCACTGACCTTTAAACGTATTGGTTCCTACAGATGGTTCAGATCTAGACTAAACTTCTCTCAGTTCTTAATTGAAAAACCATGTCCTTGTAAGTGGCCACACATATAAGGTGTATGGAGATGAAAATAGACCACAGATAAAGAGGACTAGGTACAAATTAAAGTAGCAAATGTTTTCAGTGGGTTACTATGCTTGTAGCCCTCTATATCTGTGTTCATTTCTTTTTCATCTTCATACACCACCTTCCTCTTCTTTCTCTGAAGATCTTAGCTAAAAACACTTGATGTTTGTAGTTCCAACAGGAAAGAGCAATCCTAAGGAAATTAAACAGTCTCTCCCTGACATAAGATAATCTTGGAAGACAGGGAATTAGATCCTTGAATTCTTTTCTGTAACTTTTCAGGTACGTCTGTGGTTTGCAAGTATGCATGTTCATCAAATTCTACAGATGTACTTAGGCTCAAAAGAAGCAATTTTTCTCTGCCCATATTTAAAGCTCGCACCCAGGTATACAGCAGCTAAAGGTCCATATGACTGTCATGGTAATTTCTGCAATTTGGAATACTAACTACTGTGTCAACTTTTTCCATCTCCCAGATCACGTTACATAAGGTAGATAAGAACATCTTAAGCTTTCTGCAGATTTCACACTTGTATCTTTGTGCAAATATTACAACATCTTATGAAAATACCTTTTGAATTCCAACACATTTGAACTTTCAGTTTGCACATGTTCTCTTCCACCCGCTTCCTACCATTTCTCATTTCTAAGTTACTGCACGTATTTACAGAGGTTTTGTATTAGGCAACACTTATTTGAAGAGCACTAAGTTAACCTTATTCAGAAGACGAGTAAAGCGGTATCCCAAAGATTTATTTTAGGAAGCTTTGTGCATTATTCATATAACAAAATAATCATGGAGATTGCTGATAAGGTGCATCAAATTCCTGTAAATGAATCCATCAGAAGCAGCCTTCGTGAAATTAATACCATGATCACATCACACCTGATACCACTTTCCAATCACGTGAAATGCTTCATTTAATTTTTCTGAAGTAGTAAAGTCTACTATTTAATAAGTTTTAAGTATTTATTTACTATAAGATAGTAATACTGGTTAAATATGCAAAACATAACATACAAACATTTTATGCTTTTGGAAGTGCAAATAGGACGAGCTGCCAAAAGATCCCTGAGCAAGAATGTCCAGATTCAATCTGTTGCCTTGGGAGGCAGATTATAGCGAGGCAAAATCACAGCCTGTAGTGAAAAAGAGACCATATGGGACTCACAGTGATGCCAGTGGCTTTATGCCCAGCTCGTCTCCCTGCCCATGCCAGCTCCCTGGCAGCTGCAGCCCTCAAATGAGACAGGGCAAGGCAGAAACAGGCAGCTGTATCTTTCATACCTGTACACCCCTCCCCACTCTGCCGGGGGAAGAGGGAGGTAAAGTAAGTGAGAGAAAGAAAGAGAGAGAGAGAGAGAGAGAGAGTGTGTGTGTGTGTTGGTGGGGAGAGCAGGGATACACTGACCGCTCTCCAAATACAGATGGATGTACAGGTCTTCCCTGGGGTCAGTAAAATCCAGGGGATGTGTAAAAATACAAAACATGGCTGGGCAACAGTAAGTGGTTTATTCTGATTGCATTTGGCTTCCACAAATAAGAACCCCAAAGGGCTGCATCTGTATATCTGCCAGTCAGGATAACCCAGAGGCAGGACAGGACGCAGGGAGAGCAGACGGCATAGCCAGCAGAACACAGTAAGACGATAAAGAACTGCCAAATACAGATACATTGCTTCAGGATGCGTCATCGACTGCGTCATCCAGTGGAATAACCCATCTAAATCTAAGCATATTAAGTTCTCCAGTGAGTTTATTAATGTGGGCTAACACCATCTGTTTGTGGACGCAGGGCATTTTATCTCTCATTAACATGATACAGCAGTTAAATTTAGATAGGCTCTTGTATGAGCTGAGTATCACTTAGCTGTTCTTCATGCTATGAATGATTTCTAGGCGCTGGAGAATGGAGTGGTTAGTTAATATGACTGATTGTACTTACATTTTCTACAGCTTTTCTTAAATTCAAGATCGTCTTGCCAATAAAAAGACAGTTCTTTGAATACAACACTTCGTGTTAGTAACATTTCGATGGAAATATTTTACAATAGTGAGCCATGATGACAAACAATAAGGATGGCAAAACTGAATGCATTAATTTAATGTGAAAGTTTAAAACCCTGTCAAGTAGTCATAATCACTTGAAATGATTCAGTTATAAATTGCATAGCCCTGTTCTGTACTAATCTTGCACTCAGATTTTAACACTTTCACATTGGCTCTTGCCAAAAGGTAACTGATTTTTTTAGGTCAGTTGTGTAAGGTGGAAAACGATGGTACTAGGTATCCAATTATTAGTTTGCAGAATCTCCCTGCTCGTGACTCTTGCTTCATTCATAGTGTGCTACTGCTGGCTGGCTCAGACTGTTCTCCCAAAGCTTTGACAAAGATGGATAGATCTTAGAAAATCTACTCAGTGGCAGAGAAGGATAGTCATACTGACAGTCCACTGAACAGCCTCTGTTAAACAAAATGTCTTACATGAGGTTTAAGCTCATCTGTGTGACTTCACACGACTCCACCCACAGCCACGGGTAACGACAGGCCAGCCAGCAGAGGATTTGCTAAGGGAGCCGGGGAGATTATTGTCCTTGAGTGTTGTTAGCGATACAGAGCTGCTCACGTGCCGTACCCGGGAAGCAGCGGTAGTCGCATGCCTGCATGGTGGTTGTAGCCCCACAGTGGAGCAGCCCTGTCTGTACCCTGTAATTCGTGTGCGCTAGTTCTCTGACTCACATCACATTGAGCCAGAGAGAAGGGAAACGATATTCAGAGATGATGAATTTTTTAAGAGGGCAAGGGGATCATCAGCCCAGAATTAGCTGATGCTCCCAGCACAACATTCAGGCTCTCACTCCTGTCATAAGCATGCAATTACATGGCTCTCCTGTTTGGACTGAGCATGTGTCTGCCCCGTCAGTCCTTTGCTTGCGGCATGAGTGAGATTGCTACCAGAGTATCACATCCTCCCTTCAGAAATGACACTAGCCTTTGAGTGAGCTTTCAGCCAGAACACAGAAGAATATTCCATGGTCTGGAAAAAAAACAGCTGGTGAGAAATTTGCAGTCTGTTGTTCTCTGTAGGATTCATAATTACATGCACTTAAGGAGATTTCTTGCGGTAGATGACTCTAACCCTGCAGAAAACAATATAATAACAAGATGCAATGACTGCAAACAGAAGCTAAAAGCATCCAGATTCAAATTAAATTGGAGAAGAGGTTTGGGGAAAGGCTAGTGAAAAGAAAATAATTAAACATTCAAAGGCTTCCTTTCAAATGCTTACCTCTCTCCCACTAGATGTTTTTAGTAAAGATTTGATGTCTTTCTTAATGGAAATAGAAATTAATGGCAAAGTTACTGTCTGGGATTTGGGGCGGAAGTTATAGAGATCAACTTAGGTGGTCATGTGGTGTTCTGCGTGAATAGCCATTGCTCCGGAGTGGTGGACTTCTACCTCTTTAGCTAGGAAGTTAAACTAATGAACTGTGCAGGACATCTACCAGCAGCCAGGGACTTGGGCAATGGTCACACACAGCATCTGAGAGAAAAAGCAAAGTGTGGCAGGTAGCCCAGTTGAAATAGATTTCAGGGCTCAACTGCCCTAAAAATCTCAAGTTCTGTATCTGTAGCATTAGAGAGGCTGCTGTTGTCACATGAAGTGTTTGTGAAGTCAGGGAATGACAGTTACTTCAAAGGAGGTTTCTCAGAAGACAGCTTTTGTTTTCAGATGAACTGCTGCTATGGTGTAAAGCATTTTTTTTCTCCTCCTTTTTAACTGCTCTTTGGGATTCCTCAGAAAGTATGGGAAAACTTTATTCCTGTACCTTTGCCTCTTTTGTGCCATCAGCTCACTGCCTTCCGATCTCTGACATGATGAAGAGAATCTTCTATACTGCTTTCCCAAAAATGAAGCATGTCAGAATCCACAGTGTGCAAGGAACACCCTCTTAGCTTGGCCTCTCTCTTGTGATGAATGTCAAATTTCTAGTCATCAGCTTATTCTCTGACTTGCGAGAAATATAGCTTGGTAGTCTCCCAGTTCAGCAGAAGCTTTGCAACAGAAGCATACATAATACTTTCAGTTCTTCATCTCATGTCATTTACAGGAACTGGTTACATGCAGGTAATTTGTTGCCACAGACCACATATTAAAACTGTAGTTTTATATCCCTCTGCAAAAGATACAGGTCAATTAACCCACAATGTCTTGTGTTCTCCTGTGAACACCCCCAAACCTCTGTTACACTGGCATGTTGCTCTTCTTCACTCAGGACTGCTGCTTAGTGCTCTTTCCTCATAGAAAAGACCCCTAAGAGGATCAACTTCATTGTATTTTGCAGTAAAGATACATTGACAAATTGTACAATAGGCATTTGGTTTATTGGTATATTTTTTTAGCCAGTCTTTATATTCTGCCACTATTAATCACTAGTCATGAAGTACGTAGCTTTTGGTTTCAAGCCTTTCTCTTTGGAGGCTGAATTTTTTTATACACACAAATCTGTTGGTAGGATGGATAGAATTTGATTTTTGTTGCACCAAGTTCAGTAACTTTCAAAATTCTTGGTATTTCTTGGTGTATCTCCTTGTTCCTGTGTGATTTCCAGGCACGGCACTTACATTTAGGTAGCCCGGACAGATAGCTAAATCGCAGCAGTTTTCACTCACTACCATTGAAGTTGGGGCGGGGTCATTCTGCAGCAATGAACGAAGGAGATGAATTCTACATCTGCATATGGAAACTCTTGAAAGGAGGAGATGCCAGAAAGTGTAGCAGCGGTGTATATGTGTTCTTTGATGGATTTCAAGTAACTAGCAATTCCGCTTGGCTGGCAGCAGTCACTGAAGAGGCTGTGAACCTATTTACTTTGACCTAGTAGTCATGGGGGAGGCTGCCTGGTCCTTGAGAGGGCCTTTGAGTTCAGGAAACCACAATAAGCTTGTGCCATGTTTTCATCACAGGCTTCTCAGACCAGGCTAAGTCAACCCACTAGGCAACTGTCTGGTGGAAAAGGACATGTCAGAGAGCCTGATGGCATTGGAAGTAATGGAGTGGGCCCAAGGGCTTCTGCTGTGGAACTGAGACCAACACCCTGGTGAAGAAAGGCTGAGCATAAGACTCCCCACTGTTTGCTGCAGTGAAAGGAGTTTGGCTGACATCTCTGCAACCAGAAATGCACTGTGGCAACAGCAGCTTCAACACCTTTTCTGTTCTGTGGGACAGGGGAACACAGCCTGGCTGCTGCTGTGAGGGATGTGGGCTTGCGAGGACATCAGGACCATTCTGATCACTGCTACCACCTGCCCTTTCCTCTACTAGGTCCTCTACATGTGAACACAACTCTGCTGCACACCGATAATACGTTGGACTTAACTACATCTATAACTTTTTGTTCTGTACTTCCTTACCTTTCTTTCCCACCTTGGGACTTAATGGTGCTTAAGTGCTTTAAAAGTGGATAGATTTGAACTCTTTGAATCTCTCACTGGGAGATACTTTTTCCTATCTTCAATCATTTTTGCAGCTCATCTCTGAAAATCTCCAGTATTTCAACATCCTTCTTACGTATGTTGCTGGTACCAGCTAGACTGATGAAAAAGCTACTGTGCTACTCAGATGGAAGAGTACGGGGGAAGGTATCAGCGTGCATTACCCAAGAAGTCAGAGAAATTACTGCCTTTCGGGGGGTTCAATCTACACTACAATGTCTGCCAATGAAATAGCAAAAATGAGTGTCTGTGTGGAGGATTATTTAGCGATTTTTTTTGTGTGTGTGTGTTTACCTGTCAAAAATGAAGAAGATGGTAACCCTGACGGCAATGGTGGAGGAGATAAAAAGAATAGCAGTAAGAATAAAAATGACCAGATAAAGAAGCTGCACACTATATGCATATATGTATTTTTCCCTAAAGTGGCTTTCTGAGAGATGATGTTTCTGTATGAGCCTGCTTTACAGAAGGTGTTTTAGAGGCATCTTACAGGCTTTGTGAAATTCTGCAGCTGACGAACAGCATGAGGCAGGAAGGCCAGTCTCTGCTTGTGCCCGTCGGCCGAGGGCAATGGGTACTCATGCAGCTTGGCCAAGGCACGCTGCCGGCTCGTAGCCAGGGGCACGGGCAGGAACTGAGGATTACAGGGAGGAGAAGTTGTAGGAAAAGGAGAACGAAATTGAAAATGTTATGCTTGTGAGTTCTTAGGAGCATGAGGAAAGAGCAAAATTACTGCAGCCTGGGGATCTAGGAAGGTAGATTGAGATCTGCAAGAAGCCACTTCGTGTTTGTTCGTTCACCAGCCCATGAAACAACTTGTTTCTCCCCTTGCATTGCAGCAGGTTAATCAGTTTATGGGTTTTCTAAAGCCAGGAGCACCATCTAGTGGAAACCTATGCTGGTCCAGCAAATAATTCAGACTCTTTCTTGAGGGCAACAGAGATTTTGTCTTTGCGCTAGAAGGGTATACATTTGCTTTTATCTCTATTTACAAACACAGGAGAATAATTTAAGTCTAGCATCACAAATCAATTGAATTACAAAAGTTTTTTATTCTATCCTCATTGCTGTCTAGCCACTGTTACTATCAATTTTCACGGCCATCGGAAAGATACAGCATATCCATTTACACAGTCCTTTCTTTTTAAGTGCTGTGGATTCCCTACTGCTATACTTAACATTTGGTGTTTTCACATCCATATTACAGTACTCACAACTCCCTTAGACTCAATTTGTGTGCCTGTAAGCTAGGACAGAGGGGTGCAGAAGAGTCTGGTACAAATGTAGAGTCTGTATTCAATGAAAAATCAGCGCAACAGAAGACCATGATAGGAATTGCAAATAATCTATAGAAACAGATGTTCATACTTTAAATTTCTGTGCTTTATCTGTAGTAGATTGTGAGATTAAACTCTCAAAGCTACCTCCTAAGATATGTATTTTGTAACATTTTACGAGAATAATTTTGCGCTGAGTTATAAATAAATAAAAATAAGTAAATGAACTGCTTCAGGCTAGAAAAGAGCTGTATGAATGTACGAGAAAGAATATGATCAAGATCCGCTACTTTGTTACTATTTTCTCTTAATGTGGCAAGTGACCACTTTCAATGGAGGTGCCAAGTGGCATGTTTAAAGTAACAAAGATGAAGTACCTTTATACACAATTTATAAACAAAGTTTAGAATTCATTGTAGCAAGATGTTGTGGAGACAGAAACAGGTTAAAAAAAAAAGGGGATTAGGCACGTTTTTGGAGGATAGGCCTAATGTGGCTGTCGAGCACAGCAGTTTAGCTGCAGCCCTGGAAATCTCCCAGCTGCTGCTAACTGGAAGAGGGTAGGATTTATCAATCTTAAGAGGAGAGGAGTGGCTGGACTGGTACAGATCGTGGGCCAACTAATCCATTATCCTGTCTCCAACAGTGTCCAAAAGCAGATGGAACAATAAAAGCAAATCTATAAAATAGTTCCCTCTTAAAACTTCCATGGCTGAGGGTATTTCTTGAGTCTGCTGTGGTCTCTTTTACAACACTCGGGATCTTTTAAGTGCTCCTGCCGCCTCCATTTGAGCCCCACCAGACTCCTTGCAGCCACAGCCTCTTGGGCGAGGAGTTTCTCAGCTCTCCCGCCTGCCGTGTGGTGAGCCGCTTCCTTTTGTTTGTTCTGAACGTGGCTGCTCCTAAATTAATTTGATGGCTTTTGCTGCTTGCACGGGACGTGACGGGGAACAGTCAGGCTCTTCTCCATGCAGGATATTGCAAAATGTCTCACTGCGAGCCCTTGCTGTCCCCATATGTTGCTGGAGTGCTGCTCCCAAGCTCTAACTCTCCCTGGTGCATTGGGGCATGATGAAATTTCAGCTGATTCAGGGGGGTGTTTCCACTGTGACATAAGGCAGGTTGCTCGGGGCCACTGTGGTCCTTTCCTCTCCCTCACCTCTTCCCTGACCCTGCTCCCGGCTGCAGGCTCCTGCCTCCTTGTATCCTTGTACCAGCATCGATCCAATTCAAGAGCTGCGCCTGTAATAGCATCGGGCTGCTTTGAGCTGCACTACCTGCATTTCCAGTTCTGGAAATGTGGTGCACGGATCCCTGGGCTGGATTTTCCCAGAATGGGCTGAGATGAAACCAAACGGGCTTGGAAGAAAAAAAACAAACAAAAACAACAAAAAAAACAAAACCCCAAAAGCACAGGTTGCCCAGGACCATGGCTCAGCTCAGAAACTCTATGACCTGAGACGGCTCTGCAGGTGCTTCACCTTCCTACCGGAGACCCCATTGAGTGTGGGATCCTGGAGGGAGGGCTAGGGTTGCACAGGCTGCCAGAAGGGCAGTGTATCCCAGTGGCTCAGGGCACCTTCCTGGAGCCACATAAAAGAAATCTGCCTTTGGAGCTGGATTCAGACATCCCAGACTTAAACAAACATGATGGTACTACATATCTCTATTTTGCCATCTTTTTATAAATTTGGTAACTATACTAGTATAAAATTAAATTAAATTTGTTAAACTAAGTTAACTAAGTTAAATTTGGTAACTATTACCTAATTTAGGGTTTTACTACCACAGAAAAGCCTCTAGACCAAGCAGTTTGCTTGAGATGGATTGGCAACCTCAGCTAATATTTACATAATCCCTTTTTTCTTTTTCCTCCTTTGCATCTCTTTGTTGCTCTTCCAGACTCTTTCTTCCCCTAACTTTGTCATACTTGCAATTTGTTTCCTTCCAGCCTGATGGATTTGCCTTGCTGTTATGTACTCAGGAGAAAAGAGTACTTTAAGGATGGGAAAGTCTATCTTTTGGTGAATTTGGTGTATCCAGGTCACTGATACTGTTGCGGCTGAGTTGGCTGTCTTGGGAATGGAGTAGTGCCATTTGAAACAGCAGCTGCTCCTGTCTGAGCCTCCAACCTTGTAAGTATGAATTGTGCCTGTGGCAGCAAAATTAATGGCTAACATAAAAGGAGAAATAGAAAGCAGGTGGCCTCTTGAAAAAGCAGCCAGAGCTCCAGGATCACATTTGTACTACAGAGCACATCATCAGCCATGCATTTTCTTTACCCAAAGTATTTTCTGTAACCCTTTTCTGTAACCTTACTCCTTCTTTGACCTGCCGTCCTCCCAGAGGCCCATCCATCAGCCTGGGAAACTTGATATTAAAGTATAAGTAAAATGAATGCATTCAGACCTCAGTGAAGAAACTGCAAACCACTTCAATGTTGCACATGTCTATTCATTTATATTTACTCTTCAGATGCTTTTATTTGTAAAGGCAATCAAGTCATGAACACCCCTATCCTCAGAAGAATGTAATGCCATCATGCGAGGCAGCATACAGCTGAAGTCTGCGTCTTCCTTTCTAATTACAGTGAGTGATATCTCTTTGTTGATTCAACTCTATGTTTCACTGAACTTGGTCAAATACTTTTAAAATTCCTTTTTCAGAGATGAGCTTGAGGCACAGAGACCAGGCAGGGCTGTGAATCTGGCTTTGTAACATCTCCATTTTTTTTCAGATCTGCAGTCTGATCCGCTACACCGGAGGATCATTCCCTAACAGTGGCACAAAATGTGAACCTTACTGTTTTAAAGACGCATTTTAAAAAGCTGCCTTTTAAGATAGGCGAGGTGAGGGTTCTTATGTGAGTAAAAGCTGGCAGACTGGGCAATCCATCTGAATAGGTAATTAATTCACGTAAGTCTACATTACGAGATACAGACCGATACTACAGAACAAATTATTTGTAACATTTTGTAAGTACTAAAATTAATGTTGTATGAATTTGTCATTTCAACAAAAAAGTTATGGATTGTTTGTATTATAATTTCATCTTGTTAATGTAAAAATAGAAGTTTGCTTTCCCTGGCCTCTTGGGAAGCAAAAAACCAGTGTATCTAATTATCTGAACACTCAGGAACATAAAAGAATAGCAAGTGGTGAAATTATAAATCTGTTGGAACAACTCCATGTTTTCTGATTAAACTCTATTTCTGGTGGCTCTCAGCAATCATGTTAGTCCTATGTTCGTAGTAATTGCATGTGTCAAAGCTGAGGCCTGTGTAAACTGTACCAAATGAGTTACAATTTTAATTTAGAAGGAGATAACTGTATTTGCCCCTGCAGGCAGATTGCATTGGGTCAGAAGTATAAAAATGAATAAGAAAGAGAGTAAGGAGGAGGCTGGAGGGCCTCCAGGTTAATAATAAGTAGAAAATCTAATAAGGCTTACGTTACAACAGTTGAATTTTAGGGGAGGGGGAGAAAAAATGTAATTTGCAAACATGAAGCCAAACTCTGTTACTTGCGTCCGATCCATGTGTATGAGTGCTCATTACTATATGCACGTGGGTATGTCTGGCTTTGGTACAGAACTATCTCTGTATTATATAGTTGAAGGCTACAGTGCACTTTACCCCTAGTACTACACTGATGAAAAGATTTGAAAAAGAAAGTTTTAAAAACCTTGGAAGCTCTCAAAACCTGATGTATTTTCACTATTTAAAAATACCTACTCTATCCCTATTATATTATTTCAGATTGCTTCTGGTTTAAGCAATACACTAGATAATTGTGTTAATGTTACCTTGCATTTTGAAAAGGTTAGTGTCCTCGTGAAGAATAAACTATTTTTTTCTGAATCTAAAATATTTTTTTTATTTGAAATTGTAATGAAGACTGTTAGAAGTATGTATGAATATGGCTAGGAGGCTACAGTAATTTTTGTATATTTGAAAGCGATCGCTTTAGCAATGACTAGATGCTGTCAATACATTTTCTTCGTACTCTGGCTTGTGGAAATTGTTTCTGCCTCACCTTCTGTGCAGAAGATCAGAAAAACCCAAGGGCTGTTTGAAAAGAATGAGATGGTACTACTGCTTATAATTAAGACTTAATTTAATTTGTCTACAGCCTTGCAAAATTTCCCCTTTAAGGAGCCTGCTTCAAGCTGATTCTGTGTTTGTGCATGTTTGATTTTCACCTGAAATAGTCCGGTCATTTCCCAGAGTGAGATTACAAGAAGAAGCCTGTTTTGTACCGGTTAACATTTTCTTTATAATTGCTTCATTAAGAAGCCGTAGCTCCTTCGTGTTTTAGTGCAGGATAGTTAATTTGAAGACCATGAGAGATGGATAATCTCTTCCTCTATTACCATGTTTCAGAGGTAAACTACCCTCCCCATTAAAATATTCTGCCTGTTTAATAATGTGAATATGCCAGGCTTTAGCTTTCAGCCTTTATTTCTTGTTGCACTTCTCATTGCTGGTTTGAAAAGCTACTTAATACCCGTATTAGTATTTTTCCCTCATGGAATTAATTATACTGTGTGATCATTTCTCCTCTCAGTCTTCTCTTTGATAGGTTAAAGAGATTGAGGTCTTAAAGTCCCTCTCTCACTCTTAGAAGCACTTTTTGCAGTTTTTTAATATTTTTTTGAAACTTTGAACCATCTCCAAATTACGCACTGCAAATGACAGTGCAATGCTTTCACTGCATTTCTTTATGTAAAAGGAAAAGTGGTCCTTGTGATTTTTTACTATCCGTTGCATGAATTTATTCTGAAATGTTTTCTGCTCTCACTTCAGTTTGAGATCTGTTCCCTGCAAATACCAGATATCCCTGGTCTTCATCAGCACCAACACGAACAGCTTGCCTTTTCTGCGAGGTCCCGTACTTCCATGCACACTGCAGATGCAGCTCTCGTCTGTGCTGGACCCACTGCTCTCTCACAGTCTTTATGCGTTCAGAGCTCTGAACTAAGCCATTCAGTCAAGACATAAAATGTTTTATTAAAAGCTTCAGGACAGAGTTGATATGTTTAAGTTTCAGTTTGGTGGGGGTTTTTTTTGTGGGTTGTTCCCCCTCCCATTGAATTGTATTAATTTTTCATTGTTTTGAAAGTGTAACCCAAATCATCTCCTGAATATGTATGAAAACAAGATGTATGAAGCAGAGTCTGCAAAGGCAGGAAGATGGAGTTAGCGTACAGGACACATGGAAACATCAGTCGTCTTTCCACTAATGACCTTCATGCATCTTCTTTTTTGGGTAGGGTGCAGGCTGGGGACTCAAGGCGAGTACACAAAATCACTGGGAGATTTCCTTTTGTGAAAAATCAGTTCTGCATTGTAGTGACGTCAAGGCTTTCAAGTGCTGAATGTGAAACTTTAAAAATTTGTCAGTAGTTATTCCAACAATGTTACAACAATTCCAGAAAACCAGTATATATAATATATATGTGGTTAGTCTTCTTTAAAACTTTCTTTGACCTTACATATGTCAGCCATGATTACAGACTTCAAAAACCCTACTGAAATTTGATAACTGAGCACATTTTCTACCAGCATATTGGCATAAATATATTGCAACAAATTTACTTACGATGTCTATTTGGGTTTTGGTTTTGTGTGTCACTTTTGAGCAGGATGACCTAACAATCCATCAAGAATACTAAAATCTATAACTTAATAGTTTGAACTTGATTGTGGTGCTGATTTAATATTTGAAGAAGGATGAGAAGACAGTAAACAATGTGGGCAGAGATAAACTCCTTTTCAGAGAGAAGCTTTAATGTAGTTTTGTGCCAAAATGAACCACAGATGTAAATGGGCTCATGCATTTTAGGTAAAGGAAAGTATTATTCAGACTAAGGGGAGTGAAATCAATTATAGGTTATATGTTCCTTAGCAAACAGTTCTATCATTTCCATTTAAATTTCCTATAAAAAAAATTTCCTAGGATAATTTTTGAATGGCCAAAGGCAGATGGAAATACTTTAGTCTTTTGGCAAACAAAACTCGTTCACAGTAGAGTCACCTGCAGTGTTTTGTAAACTGGTGGTTTTTACAAAGCAGGATTGGTTCCATAGAAAAACTCCCACCCCTCCAATTTCTAGAGAGAAAATCTTTTTCTCTCCCATATTACTCAAAAGCAAAAATGCCTTTAACATGAGACCCAACATGAATTTATATAATCAGACAGTTTACCATGAAGTATTCAAAACCAGAATAACAAGACAAATTACAGTTTAGCTGATCCTCTTGGAGTTTCAAAATGACATAATTAAATCTTTATCCTGTTCCGTGTGATCTGTTAGCAAACACTTTTCCGTTGGATATGGACCTTGCCTTTTCTCAGAAATAAATAGTTGTCTAGCATTGGGAGACATTTAATAACAAATGTAAATAAGTGACTAGAAGAAGCCTTCTTTCTCTGGATTGTAGCTTTCATTTATGCATTGGAAAAAATGATATGGAATAATCACATGCACAAAACCTTCTTGTATGCAGGCAGTTACTGCTTATTTCAATATTAGTAGTTTTGAAAATGAGCATTCGGATTAACCTCCACGAGATGTGAATTCTGATAAAGGACAATGGCCTAAATTTTGTTCCGTGCTATTGTCTAACATGAGTGACTGTATTAAAGCAATTGAAGCTACTGCAGATTTGCATCAGCATTAAAAGAAAGTGGAATCTTTCTCCAAGTAATGTAATGAGTTCCTTCATCCTGCTTAATCCTGTTTCACTGCAGCAACGCACTACAGCTCGCATGCAGTTAATTACTGTTAGTGAAGCATACTTAACTTCAATTGCTCCTCAGAGCCCTACTCCCTGATTCCAAATGACTTTGTGTGAAGGGAGACCTTTTCTGATTAACAACAACAAACAAAAAATTGTACTGTATCTGCTTTCATTACTGCCTGAGACTATTAGTTGTTTCTTTCAAATTTGAATTTCTATTTGTTTACAGGTTTCTTTTTTCTGGAAAACTATTGTAGGACTTCATTCTTTGCATCAGTAAAAGTCAACTTCTTTTTCTTTTTTTCCAAAATATCTTACAAAATTTGAGTAAAAACCCTATAACTAAATCTTAAAAATATTGCAAGTTTTTGGTTTGGCTTTGGGTTTCAGTGTTTGATTGTTGTTTGTTTTTTTTTTTTACTTTTAGAAAAAATACATATTCATTAGTGCAACTTCGTATAATTACAAGTATTTCTAACATTTTAAATCATTATGATATAACCACAATATACTATAATATTACAAGCTAAGGATTTGAAAGGTTTATTATTCTTTCAAAGTGCACTTGAGTTTTGCTGTTTTGCCATCCTGTTATTACTGATAGTTCTGCCCTGTTATGAGACTTCTTGATTTCTTACTATAAACCAGAAACAATCTCTGTCGCCTTCATCCAAACAGCTTTCTTTGAGATTTGAGTACACCGACAAGGAAAAAGGTTACTGATTTTAGACCTCAGAAATATCAGGCCTTGAGATTGAGACTGGAATGATAGTGAAGAAGAAAAAAAGGCAGCAAGTGGTTCACATCTTCATCAGCAGCCTTTTTTGTTCATCCTGTCCCTTCCGTGTGTACCCAGGGCCACTCTTGAAACTGCCACCCTTTCCCCTTTTGTCTACACCATTCCTTCAGGCTGACCACAGCAAGAAGCCAATGCTTCTCCCTGTCTCCTGCTTGGCAGAGCTCAAACCAGACAATCATGCTGTCACTGCTAAAGGATACCTACACACCCAGAGCCAGAAAAAACATTCACAGTTTATACATAACCCTTTTCTCCTTGCCCATGTTCTACCATCCGACCGAGTAAAAGTCCCCGCTGCATAAATGACCATTCCTTTTCACTGCTGATTGATCTTTGGGCTCCCTGCATAGCCATAATCCTCCCGTATTTTCCTTCAGAGCTGACACGGAAATATTGAGGACTATTACCCAGCAGCTGATCCCTGAGAGACTTTATTAGGAAAACCCTTATTATTGATGAGTCCTCATTAATAATTATATTTGGGCAACCATCATTTAGCCATGTTACAACCAGTCTAATATGAATAATGATTTCTGTAGTGATTTTTTCTTAAAATGCTGTCCATTACGAAACAGAAATCTTCAGGGACAAAGCTTGTTTTTATATGTATACTTAACACTAGTACTAATAAAAATATAATGAAATTCAATGCAGATTGAAATAGGACACAATCAATATGTTGTGATGACAGTTTAAGGGAGTTCCTCAATGTCCCTTTTGTCATGGAGTCAGTCCCCGAAATCAGATTTGTTTGACTTTAGAGGAAGTCACCAAGGTATAAAATTTGTGAGCATGGGTTTCTATCTTTTTATAAGAAAGTCCCCACTCAAAATTGCACTGCTCTATATGCAATATAAATATAATTTCATCATGCATGCCAAAGATTAAAGTGAAGGCTAATCCATTTTCGTGACAAATCTTCACAATGGTGTCAAGTTCTGATCCAAAGTGGATCAGGCAACTCATTCAGATTTACTCCCAAGATCAAAATGAACTAACAACCAGAGTCAATCACAGAGTTTATAACAGCGATGAGGTTGGCAAAAAAACACCTTCTTTTTTTTTGCCTGAAACTCTTCAAATACAGATTCCAAAGAGCCTAAAATTGAAGAAACTGCATTTTTTGTAGTGTTTTTCATAGTGTATATCCCAACATTACCATGTGATGGAAAATGAATACAAGCTTTCATGTACACAAGAGTCTCTGTGCGCAAAAACCTAAGATTTTTTTCCAAAGATGAGTTCGTCTAATAAGGGATGATGATTACAGATCTTGGCGTGCTGATGTCCTTAGACCATCAGAGCTATCATAACACGAAAATACTGTGTGTGCTGTCTGTAAAGAAAGGCTGTATAGCTAGCCTTTGTCTTTCGGTAAGTGGCAATCATCAACAAATGCACCCCTCTTTTCTGGAACACCTTAACACCAGTTCTCTCAGTTCTCAAGAATTTTTTATGATGCTTCTCTCTGAGAATCAGTGAGCCCTACAATGGAAGCCTCTTGCTCTTTGCTCTTAATTTTCATTAAATAAATTACTAAAGTCTTCAAGGTTTAATGCAACAGATGATGAAGCAGTTAGTAGAGATTGAAACTTACAATAAAACACTGTCTTTGGAATAAACAGCCTCCTGATGAATAATACAATGGCACCTTCTCCAGAAGTTTTCAGTAAAGCAGCAAAATCACTGTACATATCAGTAATGGCATGTACCTTCTCTGTGCAAGGACTAATTAATCTACATCAATAATATCATATTTTCACTAATTGTCATAGCTTCAGCATATTTCTTTCCCATTATGGGATTCCCTCCACTGGTAGGGGAAGACACAAATATTGCTGAGAGTTCATCTGGAGAGGGAGTTGACTCAACTTACAGCAATCTTATAACGTTTACAGTCTTTTTCTAGTGTAGACATTGCTCCCTTCTTAGTGGTGTCAGTGTACACATCCCTCTTGCGTGACTGGGAGTAGTGCTGTTATTCTAAAATTAGGCCCAGGTAAGTATGGTCCCATGCACTACACAGCTACAACTGTAATTTTCTGATCGTTTTCATGATATGCTGCTTCTCCCTGGGAAAGTTTTGGCACCCTTCTAGCCTTATAGAACATATCTGGATTTATTTTTTTGGGCTTACAATCCCACAGACTGCTGGAGTAGGTTGACAAAATATTTATTTTGCTCACAGATCTGTCAGCCAGCTCGGTGGCTTCCTCCAGCGAGGTAGGTTAGACAACAAGTCTGCAAGTTGATATCAGAGAGAGTATTCCTGAACCTTTCTAGATCCCTACATTAGCAAGGACTGAGAAAAATACCCTTGTTTTAGTCTCTGCCTAGATCAAGTTTTGTAATATTTTGTTCTTATCTTAGACATAAGATTGAATGAACAAAAGCATCCTGAGAAGCTGAGACAGCAAGGAAACTCTTGGGCTGGGGTAGAGTGCCTGATATATAGTAATACAATAGAGATAAACATAGAAGGTAGGCTTTTTCAGTAAGGTTTGATATTTATGAATTCCTGGTTGGAACTGTTAATTTGAATGTTTGAGTAGAGCAGGATAATTAAGATGTATGGCAATAGCCAAGCACTGATGTTTCAGTATAAGATCATCAAGGATTATGTTTAGCTACATATCTCTGCTTCTGTTGCCCTTGGTTTGCCTCAGGAAAGGGAACCTTATGAACAATTTTAATGAACAAACAAACAAAAAAATCCAATCTAGGTCAAATGACATTTGTTTTGGGTTCAGTATTTCTCAGGTTAAATTCTTCAGTCAGGCAGTAGTGTTTATTGCAACAAAGAATTGATTGGGTCATGTAGGGCACCGAGTACAAATAGCGGTGTCATTCACCAATAGGTACCACAATTTACTCCAACACATACTGAACTCGTACCGGTCTTCCAGCACCAGTGGAAGAGAAACAGGAGAGAGTACCAGTAAAACACACTTCGTTTTCATTTCTATATCTTAAATAAGCCTTGAGGCTAAGGCTCAAATGAGTGACAGCCTGGCTTATGCTGTTTTAGTCTACAAAAGTGTTTTATCAAATCGGTAGTGCTGTGTGTCAGTCATATGTGACCTCTGTATGGAAAATGTTTACACGATATTATTAACTGTTTTGCTCCAGGGTTTCTTCATGAATCTGCAATATGCTCTGTATTAACAACATGAATAGCTGTTATATGTCTGTAACCAAGCTTCCCAGATCTCCAACCAACTTTCCAGAAATAAATGTTTGAAACTGCACTCCTGCACATGCCCAGAGTCTTATCAAGCACCTTCATTCAGAGGTTTTTGGAAATAGTTATTATCAAATTTCAACTTGGGATTCCTGTGTTGCTTGATGAACTTTCAGCCAGTGTATAAATCACCAGTTCCCAGCACAGTCTCCCCTACTTAGCAATATATAAAGTAAAAAACAATGACAGATGATTATCCGACACAGGGATATAAATATGATATTCTCCAGTGTATTATTGTTAGAGATACTGCTTTTTCACAAAAGACGCATCATTTCCCCAAATAAATTCTGTATGGTGTCCACTTTTTCTAGGAAAAGGATTTTTCTATCAATCAAGTCACTTTCCAAGTCCCTTTCAGACACATCTCTTTTTACACCACCACCTCTTTGCTCTAAGTTATGTTTTTCTCTCCTTTTTTCCCTTCTGTCTTATAAAACTTGTTTTACCTTGGCGATGTTATTTCTCCAGATGCAGAAATAACAGTTTCGTGAGTGACCTGTGATCTACTGTTCCCCACCCCAGGAAGGACTTGTGTTTGAAAGCTATACTTGATCCTTCATACCCTTAAAGAGAAAATAAGGTGTTTCAGGCAGAGCCTGACTCTTTAGCTGCCTTATATTTTCAAGTAAAAAACAGACCCTGCAGCCTTGAGGTTGAGTAACGGAGCCAAAATATGTTCATGGAGACTGGGGTGGTTTTACCAGTGTCACCTGTTTTACTCATTATCTTTTATGATCCTGACCCACAACTCAGTTTTATCAGTGAAACTGTGTTCCCACTAATTGTGCTTTGTGGGAGGTAACACACTGTTGATCCCCAAACAACAAACTGCTCCTTATACTGGTATGCTTTGCCCCTTGGTTTGCTCCAAGGCTCTGGTTCCTCAATAGCTCATGCTGCATACATGCTAGAATAGTAACATCCCCACCTGTAGCGCACTGTGTAGGTCCCTCTGATGGGAAACTCAGATAAGCTTGAAAGAACAGTTCACTGAACTCTTTCTGTACCCTAGAGAAAACAGAGACACAGACGTAGAAAATTTTTAAGAATGCTCCTCCAGCACCATCTCACTTAATCACTTGCATCTCACTTTGACTAACTCCCATACAACCTCACAAACATGCCCCAACATATTTCTGACATACTTTCCACCACCTGGTATAAGGGTGCAACCATGATAGCATGTCAGTAACTTCTTATGGTTTTAGGTACCTGGCTCATTTTCAGTTTCTGCCTTTGTGTTAAACCCATGAAATAACACCTGGGGTCATAGGGTAATCTAAAGAAATCAGGACTATCACGGTCATCTGATTAAGTGGCCAGGTTAAGTAGAGGAAGGAGTACTTCATGCTTCATGGTCTAACAGGTTTGAGGCCAGTGCTCCGTATTAAGCTTTGGAGCGGCCTGACCTATATTTTGATCCTCTTGGCCCCTGAAGGAGGAGAAAAGGATGGAGAGGAAAAGCTGTCTTCTGGGGATGCCTTATCAATCCGCCTTTCCTGCCATCTTGTTTGGAGGGAATAGAGGGACACCTGAAGTGAGGCAATGCCTCTGGTGCGTATTCTCCTTTGTCAACACTTCATTCACACTTACAGAAGACCCTTTCTCCTCACTCACCCCCACTCATCCCCACTCAGGAATGAAGAAGGATTTGATGTAATCTCCTGCCCCCTGACAGCCCTGAATCATTGGAAGGACACTTCCACATAACAACTACCTACATCATTGCTCAGGTTTTTGCTAATTAAAAAGCTTATTAAAAACCTTCCCAGACAGACCTAGATGGTCAGCCAGGTGCCACCGCACACAAACACACATGCCTCCTCTCCTCAGTCTCCCAACACAGACTGAATGCCCAAGCACTATTTTCATTCTTGTGGTTGTAAGACTACAGACTCATACAGACAGAGTATAGATATATGCTGAGAACTTCTGCACTGCTCAAGTCATGAACTTTGGCTATTCCTTTTTGTCTTACCAAATTCCACTCAGACTTGGCAGAGATATGAAATGGTCCTAGCTTGTTTTCCCCAGGGAAATGCAGGATGTCAGGCTAAATCAAAAACCTGACATGCCAAAACGATTAGAAGAATAGTTCTGGCTTGCTCTGTGCAAGTCGGGAAATGCCCAGTTTACAGTTACTATTTAGCTTTCATTTCAGCTCTCTTGCACTTCTGACCTGTACAGTATATGACATGGGAGTCATTCAGGAGAAGTTGCACATACTCACATATAGTAAATCTGGTTTATTTGTCTCTGGGATAATTCACCACTATTGCCATATTCTTTGGTGCAGAGAGTCTCTGCCACAACCCTTCTGACTTGTACATAAGAGATTTTGGATTATTCGTTACTTGTTAAAGCAGAACTTGTCATTACAAATGTGCACACATACTAAATAGCAATGGAATTTCCTCCTGATGAGTTCTTGGTTGTTAGAAGACCAGTATCTCAGCTTAAACACTGGGTTACAGGCTGCAGAGATGACATGGATTTAAAGCCCCCATGTCGGTGGCTGCGTTAAGTCAAATGGCAAGCAGTCAGCGGGGCTGATACGAGCTAAAGACTTCACCTTTTAACAGCCAGAATGATGAGTAGAAAGGCTTATCTAAGCCTTGCACTGAGTAAGAAATTGGAAGCTGAACAGGAGATGCCTACAGATAAGCAATCTGATATATGAAAGAACCTAGTGTGCTGAACGTGTCCTTTAGTGGTCGGCTGAGAAGTCAGGAAAGCATCCTGATGCCATGCTTGGTGCAAAAACAAGCAACGTTTTGAGCTGATTGGAAAAAAATGCATACGGCACTGAGCAGTCACATGGAGACTTGCTTATTCAGGAGTTTGGCAAAGCCTGTGCAGGCTGGCCAGGTCTGCAGCAAGGCTCCTTGTCCTTCTCCTGGCACCTTGGACTTTCACTGCAGCAGATGAATCTTTGCTGAAGCAAGACCCTGGTGAGCTCGAAGCAGTGCTGGAGGAGGAGGTTCAAGGCTGGAAACATTGCTTTCAGTCCTCCATGAATTCAACCTTGGGAACATTTGTGGTGCAGAGAAGACAGGTCTTGTTTATAAAATGCCAGCTAATAATAAGCTGTCACTGAGAGACGAGGAACACATTGCTGCTCATAGCATTTGTTGTTTGGCTTGTGCGGTTGCAGTTTGGGGCAGTTTGGGGCAGCCTAAGTTTCTTATGTATGTTCTGTTAAACAGGGAGGGGAGACTGCTACTGCCCGGAGGGCAGCGAGCCTGAGCAGGTGGAGAGAGGAGCAGGGTGAGGCAGGCAGCAGCCCTGAGGGAGGGACCTTCCCCACAAGGCTTCAGGGAGCAAGAGGCCTCTTTAAATACTTGTATCTCAGAATTTACATCATTCAGTTAATAAGATTTCTCTACCTGACAAGTTACTTTGCACCAGTATTTTATGCTGAGTTCTAATAAATCCTGCTTTAAAAGCTGGAGGCAGATGGTATCTTCTGGTTTGCTTACTTCAGAGATATGTGGAGCAGTTCCACTTCAAGGAATGATTGATTTGGTTGATTTGGTCCCACCATCAGTACTGAGCACAGCAAACAACCTCAGACTGCACCCAGTGAAACTGCGAGGCAAGACTGCCCATCTGGGTAGAAGCGATGAATGAAAACAATTTGGGACCTGTAGAGGAAAGGATTTGCACTTGGAAAAAGAAAAAGCTAAGTGCCTGCCCATCTCTTACATTGAAAACAAGGAGACCAGGACTGGCAGTGCTGTCTGCAGGGTGTTTGTCTGACGTTTGGATGCTCCAGTGCCTTCTCAGGAAGTAAAAGTATCAGAGGGGTTAATGATGCAACTTCTATGGCAAGTATTAGTGCTTGAATTTGTTTTCTTATCACCTCACACTACAGCCAGTAGGCAGGGACTACGACTGCTGGGAAGGAAGATCTTCTCAGCCAGTGATGATGAAGAATGTTTTAAGTGAGGCGTTCCAGCCGTGGCAGGCAAGCTAACTCAAAAGCAAGCTTGGAGTTCGGTGCAAGCATAACTGCCAATGGTTTGTATCCTGCCGGATTCACCCAAGAGGATGAGCTATCACCATGGATGTATCACACACAGATTTTATGTGCAGCTTTGAGAACTAAGTATCAATTCTTAAACCAGGTTATTATATCAATAAGCATTTTTTTGCTTATTGAAATAGTGTTTCTGATGGGAATACGTGTGCAGCAGTCCAACAAAACAGGATGATGGCAGTTGCGACAGCCAAGACAACTGATGCTTGCAAACATTGGATACTTTCCAGCTTTTCTTGGCCTGACAAGGTACAGCCTGTCAAATCTTTCATTTTGTGCTATTACCTTGTATTTTGGTGATGAGCGCATGTAAGAATGCAGATTTTTTTTTTTATACTGTGCATTAAGCATTTATTCTGCAAAATTTGCACTTGTTAATGGTAGTTTTGGAATAATTAAAGCTACAAAAGAACTTTGGATTTCAAAAAACATCACCTCCAGAATGCTGAAAATTGATAATTTCTAAAAATTAGTCACTTGTGGATAGAAAGCCAAATTTACCAATCCTTTTTGAATTATACAACTGTAGCTGTAATTAAAGATCATGGCATGATGCATACACTGACATAGATTCTCCTGTGGATATGTTTGGTGTTCAGTCACCGCTGCCTGAAAATATCAAAGCTATCATGACAACAAAACTATGATGAGTGGGTATGGTGATGTTTAATAGTTTTTATCTTAAGAGAGTTAAAGGAAATATTATGAAGCAATGAAAGGGCATTCCTTTGGCTTAAAGGCTCTCACCTGAACATAAAAAGTCTGCTACAGATGAAACAAACAATTTCTAGTGAAAAAAACCAGAAAAATATTCCATTTAAGTATGTTAAGAAGTGCTGTGTCTAAGGTTTGGAGTTTTATTTATTTGTATTGAAATGCAGGGTGAATTTGGTTACCTAACACGATGATTTATGATGCAGTTTGCAATTACACTTTGTTTTTTTCCACAGGACCACTGCCTAATCTACAGCACAAAAGCGATAGCTCTAGCTGACTAAAGCTGCTTTTAAAATATATTTTTGTTTTTATTAATCAACACATGGGCCCTGATATTTCTTTTTGAATGCTGCCCAGAGCTTGCACCAAACAAGGATGCTAACCTGGCTTGCAAAGGAAATGAGCTGTGGGTGTTACTGGTGTGTGTGTCCATTTCCCTGTTCTAGGGACCAATTCTTACTCCATGCAGTGCCATTTAGTGATCTCTCAGCAATCATTTTGTTCCTTGGAACAGAAGTTTTGGCACTTCTTATTTTTTGGTCAGTGCTCCCATGTCTGGTTTAGTCACAGGATCCAAATAAAGAGCTGAATATATCTCCTTTTTTAAAGGCTTTTCTGTGACTTTGCCTACTGTGCTCGCTCAGTCCCCAGTGGAAGGTCACAAAACCTAACTGCTGTAAGAGGACAGCTGAGGGCTGCATGCTGCGCCGAGTACAGAGGGAGCAAAGGGAGTAGGCGCCTACCTTAGGACTTTGGCAGTCATCATCCTCATGAACAATTTTGTTGCCTCATATAAAGAAATACCCAGTTGTTACTGAAACTGATGAGAGAGGTTTTCTTTTCATTTCTTTGAACATGAGTTGTTGTAGCTGAACCTGCTTTTGTAATCTGTTGGTGTGAAAATCTTCCAACTTTTTCTGAAATATAATTGACAAAGCCACAAATAAGTGACACAAGCCATTTTCCCTGAAAGGAAATACCTGACCACTATAGAGACTCGTGGTACAACAGCAGAAGACATCTCTTTTAATATACATATAGTTAATATATAATATACAATGCATGCCTGGGTTTCCCATCCTCGCTCCCAAGAGTTACTGTACTATCAAACATGAAGAGAGGTCTTCTCCTCCAGTAACTGAACTTCCAGTGCGGAACTTTACATCTGTTTTAAACAGAAAATTTAGGGAAGACAATTGTACCTGAATTGGTTGTGAGCACTTCTTTTATTTTCTTTTTAAGATTATTACCTATTCTGCCTCTGTTAAGAGCATGGGGTACACATAAATGGAAGTAACAACCAAAATACTCAGATGGTAACTCACACTTTTAACATTTGAAGTGTGCAGTATTGGCAGTACTAGTTGTCTGACACTCCCTCATGAAAAACCTCCAGTTTTAGGGGTTTGCCATCTTTCTGGGATTGTGTTAGCACTCTTCCTCTGTGCCCAGCTGGGCTTGGTAGCCTTCCTCTGTGAGACCTGCTCTGCTGGAGTGTCTCTCCATACTCAGCCCAAGCTGCCCTGCCAGCCCGTGCTCCCAGTTTCACAGCCTCTTTGTTGTATAACCCCAACGCTGAGACTGGCCTTAGCTCCCTACTTCCATGCTGAGATGAAAGTTTGGAACTAGCAGTGAGTGGGCACAGATGGTGACAGAGCAAAAGGCCAAGAAAAGGATGCTGAGGTGCTCTTTGTCCTAAAGGGGGGGACTCGTCCTCTGGGAGGGCATTCCTCTGCCCTATCCTCCACTGCCCTGTGTGTAGGGCTACAGAGCACAGCCTGTAGTAATAATGCCAATGGCCATACTGCATCATTTTGTGGGATAAAAGCCAGTAGACACATGGAGCTTCAGGGGGAGAAAATTCAGATTTTACGCGGGGATGATCAGGTCATTAATGTGGCACTTAAGTTTCCCCAGCATAGCAGGGATGCACACCTGATATGGTGGAGGAACCCCAGAGTCCAAAGTAAAAAGTACAAGATTAAAAATAAGCTTGAAAAATAGTCAATGAAACCTAATCAGTACAAAAAGAGATTCAGCTCATCCTGGGAAAAGACACCCAGGGCTCAGTTCAGGTGTACTGAGCCTGTACGAATGGATGCTGGCTCCTTGTTCCACGTGGGTTGTCAGGCACAAGCACAGACCTAGAGAAACAGTGGTTCAGACCAGGCCAGCCTCCAAGGTATTGGTTTGAGTTAGGCAATGACCTCTGCAGGCCTGCAGAATGGTTCATGGGTTTGTGTGCGGTGCAGTTATACAAGGGCTAGGATAGTTTTGCCTGGGATGATGAGATGGGTAGTGCTAAAGGTGCCCTGTGCATTGTGAAGTATAACCTAGAGCTTTAGCTCATTAAGCGTGGCACGTTTTTTCTATTTGTATAGACAAGTTAGCAAAGCAAAGATTATAACCAAAGTAAAGATGCTGGATTACAAATAAGTGGTGGGAAATGTAGAATACAAGTGTGATTTATAATTCAAAAGCTCAAGCCATGAATCAGTTCAATGACTCTTAAATGAATGCAATAGCATACAAAGTGGCGTGACTTATAAATCAGGTTTGGACTTCATACATCAACTAGGTGGGACATAAATCCATTGTTTGACAAGGTATGTCAACAGTACAAGGCATAAATAGTATCGTAAGTATATTCAGACAAAGGTCATCTTGGTCTTACTGAGCCAGTGCTCAGTAAGAAGGAGGAGGAAAGAGCAGATGATACTTCTGCACTTGCTACGCAGAAGATGCTGAGAGAAGAGCTTGTTTTGCCACCGGGAGAAGGCAGCGCAGGCACCTCTGTGGGGAACGCCAGCCTTGTGCAGCAGACATCAGCACAAAGATCTCTCTGCCGGCCCTGATCCTGCTAGGCTGGGAGACATAAGCCATGCACGTGCAGTGCTGAGCTGAGCTATTTCCCTTATGTGCTTGAACACCTCTGGGGATTTCAGGTTCGTATTTTTGCAGCGTGTTCCATGTAGGTGTGCTGGCTCCTTCCCAGCCAGATGGGTATCTCTGACGCTGTGCTGCGTTGCGCTGTGTACACGTGCCCTCTGCCAGCTACATATCCATTACAAGTTCTTGTGGAAACGCCAGGACAACTTAACAGTCTGGGTAAATAAATCATGACCGAATGACAGAGCCCAGCATGACTATGAGCTCGGAGGCAGGGCTGGACTGGGGTGGCTGGGCAGGATGTGGTACCTCTGGAGCGCAGGGCTAATCTCTTGCTACAACTGAGCACTGAGAGTTTTTCTATTATCTTAGATTTATTGGACAAAGGGCTGTTTACTGCAGTCACCAAAGAAACAATTTTTTACCGCCACACTTAGCTGCTCTGGAGTGACTTGCTGTGTGACAAAATGACCTAAAATATAAGACTTGTCAAAAACCTAACAGTTCAATAAATTTGTATTGTATTTAACAGCACACATAAAAAAATGCAAAAAGTAAAATCCAAAAGTTATTGTTAGCACTTTTTTTTTTCACATTTTAGGGCTTTTTTTTTCAGTTTCATGGACTTTTATCCTTTCTCTTTAGAAAGATAAATGAGATTTATCTAAGCCTGTGCATCTCCTCTGCTTCTTATAACTATTTCACTTTTCAAAATCTGAATGAGCTAAGTTTTACATTTACAATTCCTTTTTTTGAAAGATAAAGGTGAAAAATCCCATGGAGCAACGTGAAACTTGTCTGGGATTACTCACAGATGCTAGCTGGAAAAGACAGAACTTCTTTAGAAAAGCAGAAATTTCTTAGGAAGTTGTGGCTATCGGCCATCATGGCAAAATACTTCTTTCACTATTTCAGCAGAGGACACCAAACGACTTCCATGTTCATCCATAGTTGTCTCCTGCTGAAACGAAGCACATGTACACTGCAGTGAGCAAGGCAGTGAGTATCCAGATCCAATTAAAAAGAAAGGGAGAAAACACGTCTTGAGGACCACAACAGGATGATGAACATTCCCTGGGGGTAAATAAGGGCAGTGGTGGTGGATGGGTCTTACCACCTTCTAGCGATAGATGGGTTCCCAGAGGAACGGGTGTAAGGACCAGGCGGAGGCTGCTGCGAGGTCCCAGGAGGAGGGAACAGAGATGTTGCTGAGCAGTTACTGAGGCTCAGCCAGGGACCAGATCAGTAGCCCATGCTGCACATCCTTATGCACACACATGGTGGTGTTGGTTGGGAAAGGTCCAAAGCAGAGCCAAAATAACTCTGAGGCTCTGGCAGGAGCAGGGCGCAGATGTGGGGGCACAGATATTGTTCCTGCAGTCTCTGCAGTCAAGGCACTGGCAGGGATAAAGGCATGCTAGAGAGGAGTACATGGTTTCATATCTGGTGCTGGCAGAAGGCCTTTGGATTTTGTCAGTGGTGGGATGTTGTTCCAAAAGCTGAGGAGCAAAGATAAGAGTCCACCTCACACAAAAACACACACAAAAGTGGGCAATTTTACATATCAGCTTGCTAATCTAGCGGGAATAGCTTTAACATCGGATAAGGAATAGGTGCAATAAGCCTGTTAGGAAGTAAGATTATAAGTGAGCTAGACAAGTATATAAAACTGTTAAGGTGTGTATTGATTTTAATAGAATACTGGAAGGAACAAGGAAAAGGACAGTAGGTCATCTTAAGATACTTGTAAACTAATGCAAGACATCTGAAGAATAAATAAAATTAGTGAAAATTTTAATAAACACTCAAAATTATTATTTACTTGGTGTGAGAGAGTTGCTGGAATAATTCACATAGTTAGAACCGGATCCAGTTGACTTCTTGGCAGTGTAGGCCAAATCTTATTTTGCTATTTGCAAGGACAATACAAGGTAACTTACTTTTTCCTTATTCATGGGGGGTTAATGAAAGTCAATTTCATGAGAGCATCAGACTAGGTTTCCCTGACACTGTCTTCCCTGAGTGGTAAGGTCCCTGATGGACAGCCCAGCTTCGGGTGTGCTCGGCTTGGCCATGGCCCAACCTGCCACCCTCTCTGATGGTCCTGCTAGCAGCGATGAGCAGAGGGTTCTGTGCTGGTCAAGGGTGGGTTTCAGAGCAGCAGCTGGAGAACAGGTGAAAGAGGACAGCTGCTCTGCAGGAAGGAGACATATCAAAGGGACAGGGACTGGCTGGGGGAACGCTGTGGGAGTGGGGAGGAAGGTGAGGAAGGTTCTGGCCCCTGGCAGTAGCTGAGTGTAAAGCCTCAGTGGTGGCACTGCCAGGACACAGGCAGGAGTCCTTTCCGTTAACATCCAAGCAGCTGCTTGGAGAGAAAAGGGTAAACAGCATTGGCTGTATTGGATCACCTCACGTTGTTGTCTGTCTTGCAGTGGCACCAATTAGCCTACTAAAACAAAAGGCTTGTCCTGTGAGAACAGGTAAGAGGAAGACTTACTTAAGAGAAAGACTTTGAAGCCCTTACCCTGAAAGCCAGGCTGACCCGCTGTAAGAAATCTCTGCCTGTTGGCAGAAGGGACAAGCACATGTCTACTTTCATGGAGGAAATCTGCTACAAGCAACAAAACCAGGAATGACAACAGCTGGATGAGCAGCTGGCAGAATAAAACCAAGCAGGCAATCTGAAGATAACAGGGTTTTTCAGCAAGCCAGGCGGTCGCTGAGAAAGGAGTAGGAGAGGACTCAGAACACCCAGCTGTCCTTTGGATGTAGGAGTGGGATGTCTTGACTTAGGAGACAGCAAAGGCAAGCAGCAGAGGGGGTCTCTGAGGGCTCATCCTCACCATCATGGAGGAGCCGGCTGAAGATGTGATGGTGGAAGACCACATCATCGAGAGCAGTGGGATTCACAGTCCCTCGAAAAGTGTGGAGGAAGAACCAGAAAACACAGACAGTGGTTTCAGGAAGGCTAGTTTCAGAGCTGGCAGTGGCTGTGAGAGAACAGTACTGATGGCACCAGTGTAGAATGTTCTGTTGAGGAAAAAAAGGCGGGCAATGTCAGAAGAGACCAATGCGGCTAAATTATGAGATTTTCATTGTTCTGAAACAAAGCAAGCAAACTGTCAGGGCCATGAGGTCACTGCCAGCCCCCTGAGGCTCCCTGACCCTGCTCATGGCCCAGGATCCCCTGCAGTGGGGCCAGTCTCCAGTTCCCCACAGCTCTGTCCTGCCCTGGGGCAATGATTTACTGAAAAAAAGTTGGAACCAATACCTGTGAGCCCCTCTATGAAAACAATAAAATGAGTTACAAACAGCGCAGATTTGTCAGAAAGAAGTTTTGTCACTTTGTTAAACTTCTGCAGCAAGATGACAAATCTCCTGGGTGGATGAGAAGCAGTCAGTGGTGTTTGTCACTGCCTCATGTGATACGCTGACAGCTGAGCTAGAGAAGCACACTCTGGACAAATTGCAATAAAATGGTAGAAATTGTTTGGAAAGCTATGCTCAAAGACGGTTTATGGCTGATAGGGCTGTCAAAATGGACAGGGCCCACCTTGTGTCCACAACTGCTCAGTATTTCTACAGATGACTTAGAGGATGGGATAAAGAAGATATCTGTGAAGGTCGCAGAAAGTATGAAGAGGAAAGGACTATGAAGGAAGGCTCAGTTTGAAGTCATAAGGGTCCTGACAAACTGGAGAAAGAAACTGGAAATGATCAGAGGTCTGGAAAATGTCCCCTGTGAGGGAAGTTTCAACAGGGGCAGCCTAAAGAAAAGAAGGCACCATTAAACTTTGCTGGCAGCCTTTAAATAATCTAAAGGTGTCTACAGGGCAGAGAGATAGCAGATGCATGGAGACCTGCACAAGAATCAACAGTTCAAATTGCTTGTCAGTAGACACAGCTTAGACACCAGGAAGAGCTTCTGCGCGGTAAGGATGGTGAAAACCTGGAAGAAATTCCCTCAGCATGACAGAAAGCCTCCCCCTTGGGAGGTATTTAAATTCAGATCATGCAAGTTTCTATGAGGGTGACACAGGCATCCCTAATCTTGGTTTGGGAGCTAGATGGCCATTTGAAAACTTCTCCAGTTCTGAGTTTTTTGATCTTGCCAAGTAATCTTGATTACCGTGCAGCTGGCTGGTCCTCAGTGTCACTTATCACAGTGCCAAGTTGTCTGTGGTCACCATGTCTTTGCCATCTCTGTTGGTTTTTTTTTAAGCATATGACAATGTTAAATATTATCAAACTTAGCACTGATCCTTCTTTTACTTTACTGGGAAAACAATGTATGCTATAATATTTTCTGATTAATGACTATTGAGGTCTAATGATAGTCATCATCCAAATTAGTCATTGCTGCTGTGCATTTCAGCTCCATGAGATGGACATGTGAAGAAGGTGCAAGTGTGGTTGAAGTTTGGATTGATGCAAGTGTGGGTAACATAAAAGGAAGGTGCCTGTTCCATGATGAAGTAAAAGCTTTTTTGTAGAACAACATAAAAATCTGGACTGCTGTCTTGTGAAAAAGGAACTGCTGTATCCGTATTATACATATGAAGTACATTAGCCTAGAGCAATAATAACTTCCGTAAGTATATTTTTAGATTTTACAAAATATGAAGCAATGCAATGGATTAAGCCTCAAAATATCCTTCTGAAGTGGGTGATCAAATACTACTATTCCTAGCTTTTCAAACATGAAAGCTCAAGGCAATATGAGACTAGCTGAAAGCTACTGTACACAGGCCTTGAAATCACAGGTTCCTGATACAGCTTTGCTCGTGTTATCTGTGTCCTGTTCCTTTCCTTGTATTAATTACATAATTAGAAGATTAAAACACAACCAAGAAAAAAGGGGGGAAAGTGGGGACTGGTCTGACTCTGCAGGAGAAGAAGGAATCCTCTCACCGAAAAAGTAGATCATCCTAAAAAAACCCACAACAAACAAGTAATTTGTTCTGTTAAAATAAACATTCTATTTTGTTCTAACTCCTGTGCAGTTTCTTTATAGATGAACGGTACTAAAAAGCCAGTTACAGTCTATGGCGTGTCTAGGAGATGCCTGTACATTGTGGCCACCTTCACAAGATGGTTGCAGAGGTCTAAATCACCAGGTGCAACAAGGTGCAGAGGGGCCACAGCAGCTATTTTCTTCCCACAAGCAGGAAGGATTCTGCAGCCCCTCCAGTGGGGGATTGCTCCTCCATGGGTGGTTGCAGCTCTGAGATGAAGGGCACTGCGATGTGCCCTGTCTGTGTCACAGCACGCTCGTACCGTGCCGGGTGATGCTCATGGAGGCTTACAACTGCTTTTGCTGTCCATCTGTGCCTGTAAGTGAATGCTTAAAACTAATATCTCACGGTTTTATGTACTTTATAGAACTGTGTCTTTTATTTTCTGTTTCCTAAGAGGAAGGTATTAACAAAGACACCGGTAAGAAAGTAGATGGACTGGTCATTGCAGAGCTACGTTTGTAACTGCAGAGATAAGGTGCACCCGCTGGTTTATTGTTCCGTATTTATAACAGCTACCCTGAATCTTGTTGTTTGGGAGGTTTTCTTTTTGTATTCAGGACATTTCATTTTGAACTTAATCCACTTTCTGAGCACAACATATCTTGGTTACAGGTCAGGACTTGGCTTTTCTAATGCTATCATGCTAGTCAAGTGATATTGTTGTTTAATATCACCCAACACTTTGAGTTGTCAATGTCCTGAATATGATAACCCGCTTCCTCTTTCCTGCAATATGTCACCCATTAGCATTCCAGCTGCATTACACACTCTCTTTAGGGAAACAAAGTTGGGGCACCAGACTCTCCTAACATTAAACAAGGTGACTGACTTGTGTTGAACACTCAGAGTTCAGCAACAGCAGTTAATAGAGATGAAGACTCACTCGGAAAAAACCTTTCAGCTGGTTAAATTTAGAAAAAACACAGTCTCTTTAATTATGTTATTTGTCCCTTTAATTAATTTGTGAATTTTTTTATTTACATATATAATAGAAATTGTAATTTCTGGAAAATTTTTTACTCACTGCTTATATCTTACTTCTGTGTTTTCTGCAAGGCTACAGCCAGCTCCTGGTGACTTAACGCACTGAAATTTGATTTTAAGGCTCACCACATACTACGAAAGCAATCAGGATTTGGGTCATATAAAGTAATCTAGTGGAAATACAATAAACAGTCATTTGGTGTGGATTTATATTTGTAAAATTATTGTTTTGAAACAACAATAAAAGATAATAGAAACCAGAATGGAAAGGATCTTTTAAAATAAAAATTCCATCCATTTGCTGAAGTGAAACTCAGTTTTCTTGTATTTTTTCCAGTCCAATTTTAAAATTCCCAAGGGATATTAAGTAACAAATTAGACATGAGCTTCCAATATGTTGTGCCTATGAAAAAAAGGTCAATGTGGTTTTGGGTTGCATTCACCAGGCACCCTATCATCATATATTGGAGCAGGAAGCTAATAATCTTTCTTTATGTGGTTTTAGGATGCATAACATGCTCTTGCAATGCTGTGTTCAGTTATGGGCATCTTATTACCAGAAAGATATTGACAGATCATAAAAGCACAAGGGCTCAGGTCATCTTCATTTGTCACAACAGTGTGACATTCCACCCTTCACCTTCTCCCAAGGGGGAAAAAAAGCACAACAGAATTTGACTCTAGAAATATTCTGATTTATTTGTTACTAAGTTATGGTAATAAATGCATTGTTCTTATATTATATTATATTATGCAAGTTTAAGTGACCTGCCAGTCTTGTGAGAACAATTCTGAATCCTTGCTGTGTATCAAAAAACCAGAAGACTATGGCTTGAAGGTGCAAATGAGAAGTACAAGATGATGTTGCTGTATACTTTCTGCACTAGAATGGCAAAACATTCTAGGTGTCCTCACATAGATTTACCATTTGCTGAAAGTTGTTAGCATCTAGAATTTTTTCTAGGATACCAGAAGATCATGGCATGTCCATAAAAAAGAATGATATTTTTTTTTCATTCCTCTTACAGGCATTACTGTTATTTTAAACGTTTAGAAACCTGTAAGTACTCTTAAGCTGATCACACTTGTCTCCTTTGTAGACTGTTATTAAGGTTTCTTAATTATTAATGTATTTGCATTACAATCTTTTGTGATTTTACAGATTTTTTTAATTTTGTTTCATTAGTCAATGCCCAAAGAAAACATTTCTCATTTCTTTAATTACGGAACAGATAGTTCAGTAGGAATTTTCTCATTAATTTTATTCTAAAAGCTTTTGCAATTCTTTGGAGTTTCTTCAGCTTCTCACTGAAGTAAAAGCTTTCCAAATGTAGGGCAACTTTTGTAGCTTTATTCTGCATCACACTGAATTTGAAAATATCCTTTCCGAATCGCTGATGCACAGGGCTTCAGATATGCTTTCAATTATGCTATAAGATGAATGAATGCATTATATGCTCATTCGTGTTTCATGGGAGACTATCACCTGGAAAAGGACATGCTCCTGGCCAGAGCAGGGAGTCCTTTGGCAATATGGCCTCAACCACGCCCCAGACCCTTACCCTTGTAAATAAATATATGTCTTTAAGAATAAACATGCTTAAACCACTTGTAAACTTTAAATGAGGATTGGCTCATATAGCATCCCATGTTGTATATAGTATGCAATACGTAAAGGTAAATCATAATATCCATACTTAAATAATAACATACACAGAGCTATATGAACATGTGCATGTCTATATGTACACAGACATATGTATACATAGACATTAATACACAAATATACGGTAGCAATGAGTCGGCATCCATCAGAAGACCATGCAAAGGCAGAGAAGGCAAGATGGATCAGAGTGGGGCTGTGCTCCCTCTGCCTCTGTGTCTGTCCCTCTGTGTCGCTCCCCTCCCTGCCCCACAGCCCGTAAAAGTTCGTGCCATGACATGTCGAGTTCGGTCTATACCACTGCACAAGCACACAGTCTGTAAGATAGATAGGAAAATGTTCTGTATGAGACAGGAAAACTTACTGAGGGAAATTGTGTGGCTCCAGTTGTGTGGATCAGGCTTGGAAATCATCACGGTTTCTTCAGTCCTTCAGATATCTGAACTGGGTTCTTGAGTGACTGAGGTTACAGTGCCTGGCTTTGAGCTGCAACAATTCCTGCTCTTTGATGAAAATGTGAGGTTATAAAAGTAGGATCCTGAAATACAGATGCACATGCCCTGGAAACATTGTGGAAAGGCAGAAGGTGCACTTCGGGTCCTTTACTCTTGGGGAAACTGAAATTTATCCTTAAGCACCAAAAACAATTGTTTCATTTACAAAGTCAGTAGTTTGGTAATTATACTATTGCCAGGGCTATGGAAAACTGCTCAAAGCATAATCTAGCATTTGCATGCCATTTTTCAGTTACATTTACTACCCTGGGAAAACTCATTGTACATTATATGATGCTATCCTGAGTTCAGTCTTCCTTTGAACCGGTGTTTTCTACAACACCGTATTTGCTCTGACCTCTGCTTAAAACTTCATATTCTTCAGCTTCTGCAACCTGTACCTTCTGCTGAAATCTGAATGGATTTATAGAAACAACCAGAAATGTCTGCCGGCTTTTCACTTTTGTTCTATATACACATTTCAAAATGCCACAAAACTGGGAAATTCCCGTTAGCCACTGGTGTACAACACCTGCATGCTGCTGCTACCTAAGGCAGGGCAGTGCCTGCATCCCTCTGCCTGTGGGCCACCGTGGTCCTGGTCACTTGGTGCCAGGCCAGGATGCTGCTGGCTCCTTCTTGCAGTGTGTGCTGCTTAGCGACACGCAAGTGGCAATGCCCTACTCCCCTTCCTCAGCCTTTTCACCCCCCTCCCATCCCCCAGCACTGCGAAAAATGAGAGTTCATCCTGCAGCGAGAGCGTTTGGCGAGCGGCAATTCTACAGCTCTGTGTTTATGGCAAAGTTAACTCGGGGAAACGCATATAGACATCGCCTCCGAAATGTGACCCTGTCTTTTAGTAAAAGTCCCCGGCTTCAGTTCATCTCTCTCCCCTTCGGTAGGATGCGCTGCTCCTGGCCAACAAATGGTGGAGCTGTTGCTTTGAGAAACGGGGATGAGCGTTTCGCTGCTCCCGACCCGCCGCAGAAAGAGGAGCTGGCAAGGCACGTACCTGTTTGAAACTGTAGGACTGCTGGAGGAACAGTTCTGGCTGTTAGACGGATGCCAGTGGAGAACAGAAATGCATTATAGCTGAAAAGACGAAAACTTTTTTTAAAAGGCGGTTACGTCAAAAAAGGTGGCTAAAATATTCTCCTGATTCTATAATGTTCGTTTTCTGAACTTGGCATAAACTAGTGTTAAACGCAGCTCATTTGATGTATTTTTTTATTTAAAAATTCTGTTCATATGTATCAATTAATGTTTTAATTTTGCAAAGACAAAATCAGTTTCATATTTTAATGTTAATTCTTAGAAGGTAAAGAAAAAGTAGGCTGTGAATTTTCTATTGTACTCAGTTTTTGTAGTATTTTCAACAGAGCAGTTCAGATCACTCACTAGAACTTTACAAAACTATGTCAGAAAGGGAAGTGCAAAACAAATAGCTTTTATAAGACCGTTCAATCATTTAAAACGGAATTTTAGTTTGATTTCCTAGAATTGCTTTTGTACAAATCTTTATTTGAATACTTTTCAGAGATCTGTTCCAAATAAATGTATGGTTTTTTCATTTCAAATGAGACACTAGTGACAGGGTTACAAGAGTTAAAAATAATTTATCCCATGCAGACACTGTTTTGGAACACAGGGAATAAAATTGTATGTGACTGCTAGAGCTATTTATTGTTTTAGATCCTTAAACATAATGATATTAATATACATATTTGTGGGAAACTTGTGTCTGCCTGAAGAAGGAGAAAAACCCAGATCAGTCTTTCTCCCCTGTCACTGCAATGCGTATACAAAAGCACGAACTTTTACTGCCAGTGCCAGAGCCTAAGTTTTAGCCAGTTCCACCCCAGCTACCAACAGTCTTACAGTTTCGGGGCCAAAAAATCTATCTTCATATACCTGAAAGTTATGGTTGGGATATAGAACCACCATGTAACAGTAAGATACTAATTATGTGGCAGATTAACCAGTATGTCCTGGTCTTCCCATTGCACAATGTGCTCGATAATTTGACTGTAGATTGTTCCACACAGCAGAAACACAAAACAAAACAGAAACCCCACACGCCCCCGAATCCAGCCTTCCAACTTGCAAGGACACTCGCATCTAACTCCGAACAACATGAAGCATTCCAGTGCAATTTGTTGCATTTGAGCAGCTGTGGGGAAGCTGGCCAGCCAGGAGAGCTTTCCCTCTCCGTTTCTCCCTTTGCCATTCTGTTTTTCTTCAGGTGGGGGTGACTCCTTGCTGTCGAGTAACGTCTGCCTCCATTATTCCTCAGCAAGAGTAATGGATGGGGTTTCAGCACTGGGTCTGCTCAGATTCTAAAGGATCTACCTGTATAACCTGCTGAAACGCCATTATATTTGAAGCAGCATATAATTTGTGCTTTAGTCTTACTGCAGTCGTAACTACAGGTCTGGGGGGTTTTAAGGGCTCCTTGTTAAAGGGGCTGCAGGGTTCACAGCACCGCAGTCCTTGCCAGTCAGATAACACTTTGCACACAGTGTGTACCCCTGGAAGCCACTGCCTCGGCGATTCAGCCCAAGTGCTGTCCTGAGGCTGACCCAAATAGATTTACTTTGACACCTGGTTTAGTTTGAGCCTCTGATTGACTTGCCGCAAAAGAGTTTCTATCAATCGGTGCGCTTTAGTTGTTACTTTTGTGGCTGTTTCCTGAAGCAAAGGGGGAGCAAGCATTTTAGAAGTGATGTGGCAGGATTTAAAATATGATCAGATGTTGTCAGAAAGCTGTGTGGACATGTGTAGAACTTGAAAATTACTGCTGCTTCCTTTCTAAAAATCTGGGTAGATATCAGGACGCCGCTGCCCCTCTTAAACTGAACTGGTGACAAAGATTTTAATCCATATCTCATAAACAAAAGCAGTTCGAAAAGCATTTAAACTTCTCTTTTGCAAAAAACCCCATCTTTGCAAACCTAATGCTACAGCAGAATTCCCAGGTAGCCCTTGTGGACTGGTCTGGTGAGCAGCAGATGATGCGCTGGAGGGAGGGCTCGCTCTCAAGGGGCCTCCAGATTTCAGATGCTCCAAAGTTTCTAATTTTTCAAAATCTTCTACTGGAGCAGACTGCACTATGGTTTTAATAACTCCTTTTGATAAGATACTATATTGCAGTGATAAAATGCCTCAATTAAATTTCTCATCTTTTATAAAAAATGACTGAAATGTAATTCGACATTATAACTGGAAGGTGCTTAGTTGGAAGTGGATTTGGGATCTTCATTAGAGTCAGTGGCTTGGAAGGAGGCATTTAGATCCATTCCATCAGTTTCCATCTCTGCTAATGTCAGAGAAAACCAGTCTAAATAGCTGTCTAGAAAGATTTTCCCCCTGTGGTGCTGTGCTTTAAATTAGATGATTATGAAGTTTTCAATGCAGCTAAGTGTAATTTATATTAAACTGAAGTATATCTTATTATTTCTGAGGCTGCACTTGAGCCTTTGGTTTCAGGTTGATGAATTATTTTAACAGCATTCTGCATATTAACTCACTTTTTACAATGGATGCAAATGATTGAGAGATGGGAAATGGCTGGTTAACTTACTTTGACGCTGCAGCACTACAAAGCAGAGCAAGTAGGTGTGAAAACTGTTCAACTTTTGCCAGACCAGTATCTCTGCAAATATCTTCATGTATTTCTCATGTAGGAATTCTCAGCAAGATCGATCTGCTGATGGCTGGTGGCCAGGACAAAGCCATTTATCAGCTATTAGGGTCCACAGAAGCTTGAGACCAACAGCTACCTTGAATTGTTCTGTTCTCCTGAGTGGCAGAAACTATTTCCTTTTAATTTTCTATTAAACTTTAATTTGGGTGGTTATTTCTGATTTCAGGGTAATTTTCCCTTCCTGTTTTGTTGGTTTTGCAGACTCCATCTGTCTTGGTTTGAGCGACACAGGACTAATTTCTTTTCTAATGCTTGGGAAAACTGTACCTTTAGAAAACTCTAGTGTCTGAATTTGTGAAAATATTTACTTTATAGCCAGCTATGGTGTGTGGGTGTCAAGGTCTCAGTGTTTTCGAGCCTAGCCAGGTGCAGAGATGAGGAGGAGCAAGACCCGGGCACTTGACCCAAGCTGGCCAACAGGATTATTTCATGAATGTCACATTTAATATAAATTAGAAAGTTTGCTGAGGAGGGGGAGCTCTCCCTTGATGGTGGCGATCCAGAGAACTCCTTCCCCTGGTGGCAGACCCCTGAGGCCTTCCCTTCCTCCTGAAGCCGTAGCGCTTGCGGTGTCCGACATTTGCTGTCCGCTGCTGGGAGTGTACAGCTTCCTAATGATATAGTTGGCTGATTATAATCCTTATATATTTTTAGATTGGTATCGGGATCAGTATTGGTTCTTTCGTGTTATTACTGTTAATTATTTAGTCTTATTCTATTAAATGTGTTTATATTTCAACCCCTGGGTTTCCTGTTTTTCTTCCCAATTCCCCCTTCCTGGGTGGGGAGGGGCCATGGAGTGATAGAATAATTGTCTAAACGACAATAAATGGTTGTGGGTTTCTCAAACCATAGCACCATCCATGTCTGTTCTGCCGTGATAGCTGGCTACTGGTACTAAGCTAACTAGTTGGAAGCCGGCTTAGGTTTCTTTCTACAACAGGGCACTCCCTGGCTGTCACATTCATGCTAACTGCAATATATAGGTACTGATAGCTATAGACAAGCTGGCACCATGCTAATCTTACAAGTACCAGCTATACCCACTGCTAGTTAAACCAGACAAAATTTCATTTCCATTTGTCTACAGAAAGATTCATTTGTGCTCTCCTTCCACATTTCCTCTGGGATGCTGTTGGATCTCTTCATCTGCCCTTAAAATTTCTCTTTATTTGCTTTTACAGACACTTAACTTTTTTCCCCCTGTAACACTTAGGAAGAGAAAGGTAAAGCTTATGCAAAAGCTCACTCAAGGATGTTGATTTTGAAATCATCTACTTCTTGAGGGGATACCCTAGGCATATTCCGGGAAAGTTAAGCTGTCAAACCTCATTAGCTGTGCCTTTTCAACCCGTGATACATCTTTCTCTAGTCTCTTCAACATTTATTAAGATAATTCACTTCATAATTTTTTCCTAAATAAAATATATAGAGCTTGATCTTACACTAATGCAAGGCATATAGTACACTCCAGCTGAAGATGCAGCCCTGTAAACCGCCAAAGAAAATATTAGTTTGCAGACTTCTATATGCAATACCAACGGTGATGAGACATAAGCTAGCTTTGCACACGTATCTAGTCTGTTTTCTCTTTGCCTGCTGAAAGAAAGACTTGCCACAAATTCAGACCTTCAAAACCAGAAAAAATCAAAATGTTCAGCATGGGCTGTGTAAACTTTGACACTGCACTGCTGAATATATTGTTGTTGTACAGACTATACTTGAGAAACAGAATGTGAATGTGTAAATAATACTTGCTATTTTCACACTCTTAGGTACTCAGTATCTTTGTAACCAACATCCCAGAGCACTCTTTTTTTTTACTCTGGTCTCTCGTAAGGTGGCTTGCAAATAAATATTCACAGAACCTGATAAAATATAAGGCAAGGAATTTGTCTATGCAAGTAAAGAAAGGCACAAAACCTCATGAATGTTGCCATTTCAAAGATGGACAAAAAATTTTTGACTGAAGCTCTTATAATCAAGCTGTCCTTGAATAATGAACCTCAGAAATCCTTTACTCTTCGCTAAGGTATATTGAACAATGAGTGAACTTTACAGGACTTTACTTAGCTGCTTCTGTTGTAAAGGCTAAAGCATACAGTTTATACATATTGAACCTCTGGTTAATTATTTTTTTACATGCATTAGCACTGGTTAAATTAATCCACATTAAGTGGCAATGATGTTAACTCTGTCCTGATTTAGCAGCAGTTATCATTCAGTATATCTGACTAAGTAGTTTTCCTAGGAGAAATCCTAAGGCAACATATGCTTGCAACAGCAATAGGCAGTTAAATACATTGTACTAGGATTATGTTTTACTGTATGGAGAACTTTTCATCAAAACATTACATTACGATTGAATACTGAATTATGTTCCTGCCAACAAGTGATGCATCAAATCAGTGTGATTACAGTCGGGATTGAATCAGGAAATGAACTGTCAGAATCAATTGACGATTATCCTGCTTTTGGAAATTTGTAGTTGCATCAGTCAGAAATGGACTTGAGACAGTGGGCCAATAAATGCATATAGGCTGCTGAAGATAAAAAAATCACAGATCTGAAACCAAACAGTCTCAGAAATAGTGTATGCTTTACTTTAATATAAGCTGGTTTTTAACCTGTTTTTAAGATTCATAAATCCATCATCTAGATCACAGGCATAGAAATAGGAAAAGAAACACAGCAGAAAATTAATAGACTCTGCTTTTGACATCAGCACAAATGGAGATGGGTTTAACGCTTCTTCCCAATGCAATGTCTCATCATCCCAAACCCTTGTCCTGTTACAGTCTAAGTACTCAGGTAATCGGCAAAGGTCTATGCAATAGCCAAAGAATTAGAATATTGCCAGGAAATGTTAGAAAACCTCAACAATTCAAGGTATTATGGAGTTGTTACACAAGAAAGGAAATGAAATTTAGACATGAACAGTCTGGGGAGCCCCTCTCTACTCCCCTGTTACAGCAGAGCAGAAACAGAAGGATTAGAAAGCCCTTCCACTGTGTCCTTGCAGCAGCATCAGTCTCTGCTTCCAATCCTTCTTTCAGGCAACTTGGTAGCCTTCTGAATTGCAGCAAATTTGAAGCAGGTCCTTCCAGTCCCTAGAAAGACATGCCCATCCAGCATCCTGCTTCCTTCAGCAGCCCCTCAGACCCTGCTGCACTGGCAACCTCCAGCTTCTGTGTCAGTCCCTCCCCTCCTCTCCCTGCCACACCCCACCGCATGAAAGCTTCTTCCCCTGGAAAGTGCTCTAGGGCAAGGGCAAATGGGACTCTGCTCTTATAAATACGCAAAATTCAAAAACTTAGAGCAAGCAAGTAAAGCAGATACTGTCCTTCAGGTTGGGTAACTCCTTTCTTTGAGAGCATGACTGGTAGGGCAGATGCAGATGCACCCCCTTTCATCCAGAAGCTCAGGGGACACCTCACTCACCCTTTTCGTCCTGCATGAATTTAAGTCTCCTTCTCCTGTCAGCTCTGTATTGTTAACTGGTTCCTGTTGAAGTGACTTGACTTCAGTAGAGGGACTTGGTAGAGTCCCCATCACTGGAAGTTTTCAAGATGCAATTGGGCAGGGTGCTAGATAATCTCATCTCGTCTCCCCTTCCCATGAAAAGCTGGACCAGATGATCTTTTGAGGTCCCTTCAAACCTGGGCTGGTCTGTAGTTCTATGGCTTTGTTCAGGAGTTAACTGGGCCAGACGGCAAGACATAACTCTGCAGAGGAATGATTATGGCATGCATGTAGAAAGAGTGAGTCCTGGGTTCCAATTTGTGCCACAATAACTGAATTAACTTTCTAGTTTATAGGTGCATTGCATAAATGGCATGTATAACCTCTGGAGCAGGAACTGGAAACTCTCTCTTCTTCCTCAGATGTGACCACACAACTAGTGGGCTACAAAGTCACAATCCATTTTTCTCTTCTTTCTATTGACTCAAACAGCTGCGTTCCCACTGTCACATAGCACAGAAACCTGTGGGTGCAGTGTTCATCTCACAGGCAGGAGATGTGGAGCTGGAAGATCTCAGGCAGGGGAAGGAACCTATCACGGAATCACGGAATTTTCAGAGTTGGAAGGCACCTCTAGAGATCATCTAGTCCAACTCCCCTGCTGATGCAGGAATGCCTAGAGCACATTACTCAGGACTGCATCCAGGCCGGTCTTGAAAATCTGCAGAGAAGGGGACTCCACAACCTCCCTGGGCAGCCTGTTCCAGTGCTCTGTCACCCGAACCGTAAAGAAGTTTTTCCTTATGTTTGAATGGAACTTCCTATGATCCAACTTGTGCCCGTTGCCTCTCGTCCTGTCACTGGGAACCACTGAAAAAGAGTCCGGCTCCATCCTCCTTCAACCCACCCTTTAGATACTTAGAAGCAAGAATAAGGTCTCCCCTCAGTATAGCCAGACCTTCATCCCTGTCTGTAGAGCACAGGATCACGGCCATCCCCATTGGTGCTGGGCCATCAGAAGGTGAAATTGCATGGCAGGAAGGAGTCTCATGACCTAGCAGTTAGGGTGCCTGACTAGAAGCAGGAAGTCCTGGGATTTGCTACCTTTTCCTTTGGTGGTTTATATGTTTTATGCTGGAGACCTGTGGGATTAAAATGAAACCATTAGAAAGTCTGTTGCTGGGATGTTACAGGAGAGAGATCTGTACCAAGAAACCTGACATAGTTGAAAATATATGGGTGAAAGAGACAGGTAGTAGAGACAGCTAGTGTTCAAAAGTTAATTTGAACTTTTCAGTACTAGCATCATGAATCTGCCAGCTTATGGCTGTCTTAAGCAGTGTTATACAGTTTAGTATCCACAGACTTCAGAATATCAGAAAAAAATCAGAAAAAGTAACGTGGATATCAAAGACTATATATTGGGGGCAATATATCAACTGTCAGGAAAGGAAGTCAGCACTAATGTGCCTGAAGGATATTGCGTCTACCACTGCTTGCAGAATTCATTACAAACATAAAATATTGGTGAAAATATTTACTGTTAGAGAGTTTCCCAGCTTTGAGCCATGACTGGGACATTTGGGTAGGGGGAAACAGCTGTAATGGGCGTTTCAAAAGACTAAATGAACTAACATTGCAATAGGATTCACTGATCATCACAACAGATCCTAGTCCTAGTTGTATCAGAGCCTATAGGGCCCTTTCTGCACATTTTCCTGTATTCTAGTAGTATAAAATTTTCACATGAGACTGGAGGACTTTTGGTTTGACTAATGTTTTCAGAAGCAGCAGCTTAATGCTTTGTTCCCAAACGTTGATTTAGATGACTTGCCAAGTAATCTGATAGTCAAACTTATTCTTTAGGAGCTTGTTTGCTGCTACTCTAAAAATTGTATGTGTTGGGCCAAGTTCTTCAGCTCTTATTTATGAATACTCATAGTAATTCTGATGCAATGACTGGTTTCCATATAACTGGTGAAATGGGACCAATTTGTCATGCAGATTATTAGATAAATTACAAGAGGAAAAAATTAAGATGAAAGCAGAAAGAAGATAAGCATTTGCAAACCACACCGAGGGCACCAGTTTTGCAAGGAGCGCTACTCACTGCAAGCAGTCCTGCCTACTCCAGTCAAACCCCTAGCAGTGTCTCAAGGTAACAATGTGCCCAAGGCATTGCTGGACATAAGTGTTGATCGATAAATTGTCATTAAAAGCAACTACCGTTACATGAAAAACCTGCAGGAAAATCACAACTTAAAAAGGAGAATATTTACAAGACAAATGCTTATTTCGTTCAGTGCTAAATTGTTCAGAAGTAATTGAAAGATGCAAGTGTTCTCTTTACACTAAGAACTAAAAGTAGAAGCATCCATTTCAACAGAGGATGCAAATACAGTTACCTCAGTAGTGTTAATGCTGAACTTTCTACCAAAACCCCTCAAATACATGAAAGCATTACTTTGTGTTGTACAAGATACATATAAGAAAGAGTCGGGATTTTATTGATAATGGTGTTTGACCACTGAATGTGGGAAGACAACCACCCTCCTCCAGTCCACAACATGAAAACAAGAAAAAACACTACTTTCACTAAAAAGTAACTGGGGACTTATTGCTTTCAAACGTGGTCAAATTATCACGTTAGCCAAGTATCTGTGACCATTCATGTCTACTCTCAGCTTTAGGTAGATGAAAGATAATTGGAATTAACTCAGCTCACAGTGAAAAACAGGTCAGTTAAATCCCATTGCCTGCTCAGGCTGAATGGTAGATTCTGTTATCACCAGAAATCTCACAAATGATGTGCACAACTAACCAAGCCATAGGACTGCCAAATTGCTTAGTGTGTAACTCAGTGTCCCACCAAGATTTCCAAGTGAGACATCTTCTGTTCATATGATGTGCTAGCCTGACCCACATAAAGCCAGAAAACTGGACTCAGATGTGTCCCTGTGCAGAGAGGCTTGAACCTGGCTTACACTGGTCATGGAAGATGATCTAACCACAAGGATACTGCGTTAAACAGAAATTGGGGAACAGAGGGAGAGGAAAGGGAGCAGAGGAGAAGGAGATTCTGCAGTATTAGCTCTGCCACTTCTTGCTTTGTTGGGACAGAAGGGACTACACTATCCTCGGTGCTTGGAAGAAAGCCTCCATGCCTAGTTCCAGGAGAAAGACCATAGTTATGAACACCAGACTGAGATAAATATCAAGAACCTTGTGAGGAATAAGACTTAACCCACAGCCTTCCTATCAACATGTTCTTCCTCAGCATCTCTAGCTTCTTGTTTGGCATGCTGGTTTCTGCAAATCCCATTCCCAGATGCTTTAGTCTCATTGTGTTTTCTACAAAAAAACTACTTCTGCCTAATTCACAGCTGTGAGCTTCACTGGGCAAAACTGCCTGGAAGCTAATGCTGCAGCACTCAACATCCAAGGGCCCTTGTGAATCAAGCTGGAATGTATCATCTTTGAATAGAACATCAGAAGATACACTCCTTCATACGCGTTGAATATTTATCTGATTTCTGAAATTAAAAATGCACAAACTATTCCTTTCAGAAGAAACAGCTGATCATGAAATACTACTTTTCTAGTGCACCTAAATAAATGGATTGACACATTCTTTTTAAACACCAAGTCTGCAGGAGGAGGGAGGTTGTTTCTTTAATTTTTGTGATTTATCAATTTACTTGTTTACAAAGTAGATACTAAATTTCAAATGCAAAGATCTTGTCAAAAACAGAACAAGGTACTTACTAAAAATCCTAACACTAAGTAATATTCTATGGAGAAGTAAGGCAGGAAAAGCTTCTTTTCTAGTCTCCTCCTCTCCTCTCCTCTCCTCTCCTCTCCTCTCCTCTCCTCTCCTCTCCTCTCCTCTCTTTTTTCCTTCCCTTCTCTCTTCTTCACCTTTCCCTCTTTTCTCGTCACTGAAACTCAGGAAATTTCCATGAAAATTTAATTCTGAGGTATTGCTTGATGGGCATTATACAATGAGTATTTCTTGCCTTTTCAGTTCCTTCGTACCTGAGGTTTGCTTGCAAAAGTTCACACCATGCACTCTACAGTGGTGTCTATTTCATGTGGGAGGTAAATAGTAGGCAGCTCTGTCTCTGTCACAGTACATCACAGGAGATGGTGCGTGAGGAAGAGGAAAATAGGAGCGTGACACCAAATTACTAGACCTGTGAAATGGAGCAGTAAGATTTCAGAACAATGTATTTCTTTTTGGGGGGTCAAAGAACAGCCTTCCTCTAGTTCTTTCTCCAGTCATCAGATGCTGAAGTTTCTGATAAAATACACCATTTAAGTCTTTTTGTGTCTGCTTCCAGTTTCTTTCTTTGAAAAAAAAAATCAGTTGTTCAACTCAAACTGTTTTAACAGCAATTGTTTAACCAAGCCCAGTTCCAAGTGATTAACAACCCTTACAATGTAGCAACAAAGACTGTATGTTTAGAAAAAGATTATATTTACTCGCTTAGAATAAACACTGAAATATTTATAGGAAGACATAAAACCTTGAGTAGGTATTTCTTGTAAATCAAAATTTAACCCTCTAGCAAAAGTAATTGCTTTTCCACTACATTTCAATTGATACAAATAATTAACAGAAGTATTAAATATTGTGGTGACACAGTATGCATTATGTGTGGATTAGTTTTGCCAATTCTCAAATTAAAAAACTGGAAAGTACATAACATGCTTTAACTGTTAGAAACTACGAGTTTTTCTCAGTAGAGAAAATCAGAATGCTTTTTTCTCCATTAACATTTCAATTCAATAAGACCAAACATGCCATGAAACCCCATGGTCTATTGGATTAAGTATGGAACTAAGGTTACTCTTCCCACCTTTGTCATAAATAGTATTTTGAACTAGAATTTTCCAGGCATTTTTACTTATAAGATAGAAGCTCACCTTTTTCTTTCACTAGGTCAAATTTAGAGACTTCCATCTTATTTCATAGCAAATTAACATTAGAGTCAGGCCTAGAAGAGAGATCCTCATTGCCCAAGACCATACTTAATACATTCTTTCTTTCTATATAAAAGACAGGCAATTACATTTACCACAGGTAAAAATGTATTGGATTCAAGTTGTCTGCAGCCTTGGGCGTATAGGTAAATGAATACTATTAGCTCAATTTTATGGATTTGAAATATAAGACTCTTGACAAAATAAAGACCAGATTCTTTGGTTACACTGAATAAACCTTGTTACATGAATAGATATGTTCTTTTTAGTGGGATTTAATGGTAAATCATTACTCATTGTGAATAAAGGGGTAATGAGTACAGCAGCCATCAGTCACAATTTCACTTCCCACAGCAGGGATTAGACATAAAACTGAGTTAGCAATTTTGATATTTCACCTCACATACTGCCCAATTCTGGACACACCACACAATTGTCCAAAAAGTAGCCCATTAGTCAAAAAGCTGTTGCGCCTTTCCTTACACAAATTTGAAATGTCATGCATAAAAAGGTCCATAAGCAGTTTGTGATTTGATGTAAGGCATGCAATGCTCTATGCCTTTTCTCTTCCTATCAAAACTATTTTTATGCAGAATGAGCTGTAAGACTGACCACTATGAACTTCTGTACCTGTAAAATGGGATCATATTCATTGGATTTACACTCATTTTGAAAACATGCAGGATTTCAGAAGTATTTTCGTCCTTTGAATACCATAATTAAGACAGTTTGTAGATAGTTACAGTCTCCTTTCTTCCTCTTTATACTAGAAATCATTGCAGGCTAAACTAAAAAAATTAATAAAGAGCACACATTAAACTGTGATAACGATCCTCAGCCTTTTGTTGTGGAGAGGCTGCAGGGACCAAAGTAATGTGTTGGACTGGAGGTAAAGTATTGCCAGTTTTGTAACATCAAATGTTGTGAATCCGACCTTAAAATAAAACAGAATTTAAAAAAAAAAAAAAATTAAAAAAAAAAAAAAAAAAAAAGGAACAAAGAAAAAAAGCCATTACTTCCAAAACAGAGACACATAAAAAACCTCAAAGAATCATCTTAGGTAATTTCTTGGTATTATTTTACCTTCTTTCCCTGCTGTCTTCTCTGCTGAGGTAGTCCTGCCTGCTTTTGGGACTTACTTGTCCCTAACAGATCTGCTCTAACGGCTCAGTCCACCACAGGGCAGTCTGTAAGGGCGGTATCTGGAAAATGCACAACTCGGGACACCGATGAACACTGGGGTGCTGCTCTTCCTCCTCCTTTCATTGACTTTTTGAGAGCACCTCCAGTTGCCAAGGAGAAGAAAGGCCAGATTGCCCTGCCTGCTTCCAGAAGACAGGCACCTGGAAAGTGAAACAAGCCTAATATTGATCAAATGGCTAGCATTTCTTTCATGGTAGACATTGACTGCAGGATGAGCCAAAATCTCAAGAAAAATCCCAGCCTTGGTAAAACTGAAGTAGGTAACAGACCTTAGGTGCAAATGTAGATGTGTACAAGTTTCTGAAATTCCCAGATTTAGAGAATTCGATTTTGGAAACAGGAGTCATCTGTGAAATCTGGGTTCAGGTTCAAAGCCGAGTGTTGGAATGCCAAAAGCTGAAGAGGGGCATGTGGCTTGGGCTTGGGTTTCTGTAGACTGTAAAGGTTCTCCTGGCCAGCAGCCATGTGAACAATGGTCTGTCCCACGTTATCAAGTGAAAGACCTCCTGTGCCAGTGAGTAATGTAATGAGCTTACAATCAGGCAGGCTTACAGAAAGAAATGGCCAATACAGGAAAAAAGAAGTAAAATTGCCACCTGATACTACCAGAGATCAAAGAATTCCAGCAAATAGGGGAAAGTGTTGTGCTTTTGCACTTGTTAACTGATTGCACAAGAGGAAAGACAAAGGAGAAAAGCTTAGTCTAGGCATCTGCTTCTCTGTGAACTGTGACAAAGACATGAAGAGGCATTTACTTGTTATCATCAGCCCAGGGAGAGCCGTTCTGAGAATGGAAATGCTAATCATCAATCTCCCTGTGCATGCAATGTCTCTGTTTAATAGCTGATAGAGCGTCTCCAAAGGGGCTTTTTTTTGCTCTTTGTTTAAAATGACATATAATGGACCTGGACTTATCAGTGTCTCTAAATGCATTTTCTGTGCTTTATCCTTACTAAGGGATTTAGTCCGTTCTAATGAATATGTGCAGAATTGATTTTGAGCTTGGTATAATTTAATCCATCAATTTAACATTAAATTAATATGCGAAGGGGGTCTCTTTGTGGATGAAAAACAGAAGGGGAACATTCTTATTAATTTAAAATGGACTTGAGAAATGGAAAGAGGCTGCTGCTATTAGTATCTGCCACTGGGCTTCACCACTGGTTAGTGAGTTACCGTGTGTGAATACTGCAGCTGCTAAAGCCACGGCGACCGAGAGATGCCTAGCTCACGCTGAGCCTGGAGCCCGGGAGGCTGCTGTCACCTCTGCAGGTTTCAAACTGCTGAGCGACATCTTTCTGGGAACCCTGATGGCTGAAGGTCCCTCACCATCCTCCTACCAAAACCGGTTTTCTGTAGACTGGCACTCCCCAGATAATTCTTCATGTGAGAGAGGAGTCCAAACCAAAGCCGTGCCCCAAGCACGGTTGAATATTTGTGTCTGTGATTAGATTTCACAGCTGACTCCTCATTCGTGAGTTGGACAAGTTCTGAATAAGAAAAGATGCCTGGACTGGGACGTTATGCAGCTTCATCAAGCAGCACAGTTTTAAATGACGCTTTTAACTCACCTATGATGATCTAACAGGACTCACAAAGACAGCAGATAGCAACAACTGAGTTTTAAAAATTAAAGCTATAATTTTAAACAAGGACATGCAAGAAAGTCACCAATAGCTGAAGCAAACTTATCCAGAGCAGCATCCTCATCAAAGGCCCATTTTAATCACTCAATCATTTTCCTTGGGATAAGGTTAGACTAACAGGCCTGTTAACTGATCTATCTGTATTCCCATTTTTAAGCACCAGCACAATACTAGGAATGCTGGAGGGATGGGAGGAAGCTGCCTTCCAGCTGCTGCTGCAAATGACCCAAGGGGTTCCTTAGTTTTGCCTTGCAGAAATCCTGGAAGCCACATGCTTCAGACTTGCTGAATCTGTGAGTATTTTTAAAGGTTGTTGTTAAAATCCTCCAGGGTTATGGATAGAGAGGAAGGTTTTTGAGCATCATTATGTGAGATATCATCTGCCTCTTGCTCCTAAGAACACTGGTTCCCAAGAGCGAGAAGGTGGCAACAGAAACGTGCTGGGGCTGATCCAGGAGACCCAGAAATACTCCAGAGAAAAGTGGCAGGGACAATCAGTGGTTTAGAATGGCTTTCACGTGAGGGGAGACAAAAATAAACTAAGAAACCTCAGTTTGGTCAACACAAGATATAACAAAGCATAGCAGGGAAAAATTATTATTTTAGCATATCCAGAGAACCTGGTGACAACCTAGTGAAGTTATCAGGAAGAGTTTAAAGCAAAGGAAAGTATTTTTCATAACACATAATTAAATTTTAGAATGCGTTGCTGTAGGGGATTGTAGAAGATAAAACTTGAATTGAGAAATGTGCTAGAAAGATTAGTGAACTGATTTGTGAATATTAATATTTTAACCAGAGAGTTGGCTGCCCAGGTAGAAATGGTACTGTAGAAGTACTGAGGTTACTGTTACACTTTGTGCAAGAAAGGCATCTTTTTTTGTATCAAATAATCAGGGCTTTTTTTCTTTAGATGGCATCTGCTGATTTGCAGCAGAAACATGAACACTTGATAAAGAAGGAATGCAGAGCACAGGGTGGGAATGCACTGATGAGTAATGTGACACCCTGGTTAGAAAAACTGGATGGTCTTTACCTCTCTCCTAATAATATATGGATGATTTCTCTTGCAGTATTATCATGCTAACACATTAAGCTGTAAAAAGACTCGTCTGCATCACATGCAAATCAGGATGCTTTCTCTTGAAATGATTTAATGTCATTTAATCATTTTATCTGTCCAGGTACACATCACTTCAGAAAGCTGTCCATCAGAGAGCGCCAATGAAAGCAAATATTGGAAAGCTGACTACAGCCGAATAGATATTGCCTCACCAAACAGAATGTACGCATAGAAAAAAATGCGAACAGCAGAACAAAGTTAATGGTCTTTGGATCCATTAGCTTTAGCTACATGCTAAAGCTGTGACGGGTCTTCATCACAGCTTTACTATGTACCTCATCAGCTGAAACCCCATCTGCCCACAGAATATTGCGAGTGACATGCAAAATGAGTATGAGAAAAAGAAAGGGGATGAAAAAGAAAGATTTTTCCCTGCCTACAGCTCCTCTATACCACCCTTAAACTTTGGCAAGACAGTTGTCATCAGGACCAATCCTCCTTGGAAAGGGCAGATCCTTTGTCAGAGCCTCGTACCCCTGGAGAAGGAGCCTACCCCAGCAGCCCTGAGCAGAGGGACGCAGACCACTCTCCCTCTCCTCCCTCCCCTCCATGGCTGGTACAGACTCTCATCTCAACCCTGCAACTCCAGTACTACTGGAGACGAAACAAGCATGTGATGCTAGCATGCGGTCACTTTTGTGTGTTTTCTTCTGAATTTCCCCTCCACCACTTTCCAAAATATATGCTTAAGTGTGGCAAAAAGGAGAAAGGTTCGTCTGCCTTGCAGAATTAGTTACAATAAAAGACTCTGGAAGAACGTTGTAGCTTGTTAACAGATCTTCTACAGTTCTAAATACATTCACTGACTCCTTGCAAAAAAGCTCATTACACCTCACCACCTAATGTGTGCTTATTTCATCATAAAATCACTCTCATGATGTAATAACACAATAGCTGCAAGAGCTAGCACGCTAACTGCACTCAGTTTGGCCCACGACTTGCCATCATTAGAGCCGCTCAGGTCAGTTTTGGCTTTAATCCTCAGCAGAGGTGGCAGTGTCTTGCCTGAAGACTTGTAAGGGCAGTAAAAAAGCCCTGCTGAAAGTCATCCCCCATCCAGTCTCTGCACCCTACTCTTGTGCATGGCACCGATCTTCCTTACCTGTTTGGGAGCAAACCCAAAAATGTACCAGGAGCAGAGCCGTGCTGCAGCTGCGGCACTGGAGGAAGGGATACTGTTAAATTTCTTCTGCCAGTGCCAGAAATGGGAGGAAGCAGAAAGATAACTTTTTTTCACCGTTGTGACACCCATGTCCTCTTCTGTCTGTCGAGTCCACCATTCAGAGAAAGGGGAAAATCTGTGCTCTGGAAAGGGGAGGGGAAAGAGTCCTGGTTCAGTCACAGGGGACAACTGAGGGGTCTGCTTGGTACACGGGGCAAAATGTCATCCTGATCAGACAGTTTTGGCCTGCAAAATTCAAAGCTGTCCGTGCTGCTGAAGACCTTGAGCTACCTCTCATAAAATCCTGCCAGATAGTTTCTCTGAGAGTCTTTGGTGGAGGACTTTGACAAAAGCTTTTGGAAATCTTAACTCATTGTCCCTCAGGCTAGCCCTACCCACATTGTTTTTGCTCCTTCAGAGAACGCCACCAAATGCAGGGTCCATGGCTTGTCTTTGCAAAGGCTGTGTCTTTCATGTTGGACTACATTTATCCAGCTGCTTGCCAATGCTATCCTTCTTTATAATGCTCTTACTGAGTGTTGATTTTCTGATAAGCTCCCAGCTGTGGGTGAGTTTGAAAATTTTTTCAAATTGTAATATTTTAATTTTTGTTTTTGTTAATAATTTACTGTTAATTCATTCTAGTTAGTTAACATTATGCCTCAATCTATTTTGGCCTGCATTATTTTGGACACCAGAGCTGAGGTTCCATTTTAATTTGTTTGTTTGAATAAGTTACAGTTTTTGAAGGATACCAGTTTGGCACCAGTAGCCCCCTTATTCTACTGTTTTTCCACTCTGAGTAGGGGTGGAAGCATTTTGTTAATAGATAGTATAACTATGCCCTGATTTTCTAATGGAAGCCTGTAATACGATGTAAAATTTATATTAAAGAGATAAATATTTATGATAATAATGTTACCCTTTTGACTGTTTTTATTTTTCATTTCCCATTTCTATGCAACTCTCCTTTTCAAAATTAAAAACTACCATAGTGGATATCTTGGGCTTTTTGCTCTGAAAGGAAAGCTGAATTTAAAACATCTTGTCACCCATTTGCAACGTGGCTCCTCAGCAGTAAACTTTTGGACCAGGCTCAGATCAGGAGCTGCTTCTTTTTGTGTGTGTGTGTCAGAGGTCTCCCGCTGGACTCCAGTGGATCTTCATACCTGGTGTGAGACATGGTGGCCAAGTGGTCAAGCTGCATCATGCTCACCTGAAACGTTGTCCTTCAGCAGAAGGAGAAGCTGAGAGTGCGTATGCCCTCCAAAGTGCTACTGCAGTTTCTCCCGCAGCACGGTAGGACCCATCACAGGCAGTTCCTCCATGAGCTGGCAGACACCAACAGATTTCATCTGTTCCCCTTGTGACCCTTTCCACGGACGGTGGTGAGGGGCAGAGCCTGGTCATATCCTTCCCTGTACCTGCCGTGGTCCTGTGAAAGGCAGCTGGAAAGACAGTGATGGTGATCTTGGACATGCAGGCTGGAGAAGCAGAAAAGGGGTGCATGGGCCACGTTCTCAAGTGTCTGTTTTGGCTGACATAGGCTGACAGAATGTAAGTTACAAGGGACTAATGTGTTCTGTGGCAGGAGGGACGACCTGATAGATGGCCAGATCACAGAAGCCTGATTTTCATAGGAAACGTAGCTAAAATCCACACAGGCTGTCCTGGGTCATCGGAAGTACTGCACTACCTTTAATGGGTTCTTGAGTATTAATTACAAATCTAGGATCACTCAGACTTTTTCCAGATCTGGAGTGAGAAAAAACTTTACTGTATATTTGTCCCGATAACATATATGGCTAACAATGCTGTTATTTCTTTTTTCACCTATTCCTTTTCCATGAAAGTCATTTTTTCACCATCTTCTCCCTGTGACTCAGAGGTGAATCAATGCTACTTTCATAGATAGAGCTGTGCAGATTAAGTTTTATTTAAGTGTTTTTTAAAGGATGACAGCATGGCATGGGGATCACAGGGATGATGAAGCTTTGAGAGCAACTGGAAAGATTCTTGTTTGAACTGCAAAGGCATGCAGTAGATGAGATTTTTTTCAGGTTTGCTGCCTGAGCACACCGGGAGAGGAACACACTGACACTTTCCTGTATTTGAGGGACAAGACTGTGCTTTAAACCAGGTGACTAAAGAAACAAAACCATAAAATGGAATTGCTAAAAATCTGTTAAATACTTGATCTCCTGAAGCATTATTTACGAAAAATAGATTTTTTTTTCAGAGTCCCAAGAGTGACTCTGTTGAAGATTTTACCACGGAGCTGTAAGTTATACCACAGATTTGCTGCAAGCCATAGCATAGCTCCATCAGTGGCTGGCATGCTGAAAAAATAAAGGGTCATATCATCTATGGTGTGAGAGCACTGTGTAAAAAATATAACTGAGAGCAATCACTGTGGCTAGATAAGATACATGATGGGGTTCTGCCATTCAAGTAGGCAATACCTGACATATTATATCCCAGCAGTAACCATTATCCCAAGATTATAGTCAACCTTTCAAATTAGCAAGACCACATAGCTGTGGAAGATTTGGTATAGTGTAAATCACTGATTACTTTCATTGCAGATCTTCCATACAGATACTTGTAGGTGTTTAACCTGCTAAGAATGTGGCATGTAGTGGATGCTATGAAGAATTGACAGCCATATCCTGATGTGTCTTATCTCAAGTTGCACCTCACTGTTGATAAGAAACCATTTTAACCTGGGCAAGCAGCAACACTGCAAGAAGACATCAATATGGGAAGACATCTGTGTAGTCAAAGACTTAAAGATGATAATTGCAAAGCTGTGAGTCATGTGAAGAAATAAGTCTAGCAAGAGAACGAACAAGGTGAAATCAAGATTGTTCACTGGAAATGGCAAATTAACCATCAGCAAACTGTCAGAAAACTCAACACAAATTTGGAGCTTTGTGGGGTGCCACTATCCCAGAATTATGTTCTCTCATCACATTTTTAAATTTCTTTGTGTGCTGGGTTGGCTCCGGCTAACAGCCAAACACACACTCAGCTGCTTGATTATTCCCCCATCCAGAGGGATAGAGGGGAGAAAATAGAAAGAACAGGAGCAAGAAAGCTCGTGGGTCAGATAAAAGACAGGAGATCACTTACCAATTACTGCAATAAGCAAAATAGATTCGACTTGGGGAAACAAGCTTAATTTACTGACAATTAAAATAAATATTTAATTACCAATTCAGGTAGTGGGAAACAAAAACAAAAATAGAAACAAACATTTACACACATAGGGGGAAAACACCTTTCCTTCCCCATTTCCAGGCTCAATTTCACTGCAAGCACCTCTCCTCACAGCGGCTGCCCCTGCAGCGCCCCCCGCCCCGGTACTTCTCTTTTCATAACAAGTGTACCTTTTTGTAGACTGAGTGTCTAGGTAGTGAATACCATGCAGTTACTAACTAAGGTGTGGGACAATGACATGAACATACAGCCTCACCGTACGTTATAGGCCTTACAAATGCTTGCACAGTGAACAGGAAAGCACACATGCAAGAAGCAGCTCTGGCAGAGCCCTGTAAGATGTAAATTTTCTCAAGGTGCTATGCTAGGTTGTGATGTCCTAACAAGAGAGATCACAGACAATTGGCAACCATCTTCTTTAGGAAAATATCAGCTTTTTCACCCACAACAGTTGCACCAAATAAAGATTCGACTGGATGAAGAACTGTGGTAAAAACTTCCTTTGTAGTAACCATCTAATGCCACATACGTTGTCAAGAAACCACCTGTCTAAGATAGGTGACCAAAGGTGACGATGATTCCACTAGTTTTGACTTCATTAACAGCCAGACCTCAGGAGACTGGCTGAAAGCTGGTCAACCCAGAAAACCAACCAGAAACATCACTGACTTTTTTAGTGCAGCCACAAGGCTGGTGGCTTCCAGTGACACTTGACTCTTTGCAGCATGGTGCCCATAGACAAGAGACAGTGCTGCTAGATGGATGCTGATGAAGTGGTATCATATCCTTCCCTACTGAGTGACAAAGTAGGAAAGGACGATTGACAAAACTTCCTCACAGACTGGCTCTAAAGCCTCTTTTCCTTTGGTTTAAACTGTAAATGAACTATCCGAGAGGATGCACACAGTGATACAAATGACACATGTACCAGTAAAAGAAGTCTAGAGCACAAATCTTTCATTTGGAGGGGATGAGAAAGGCCTGCTTGGGGCCATAGTTTGAGTGGTGCAAAGAGATTTTTTTAGGGTGAGGGGAAAAGAAGTTCATAGCATGCTATAAAGTACTGAGGAGAGTAATGGTTCAGGGAACTGGCAGCTGGAATTGAATGAGAACGAGAACATATTCATAGCTCCAAGTTGTTAGATTAGCTAAAAATATGCCCCTGTTTGTTTAACCCTTTAAGATACACTTAGGTTTTAAAATCTTTTCTGCAGCCAGGAAGGCTAGAAACAATCACCTTTTTTTCCTCTCTCCTAGAAAGGAAGATTTCTTATACATTTGCAGCCTCCATAAAGTGACTCTTTAAAATTAAAACCATGATGGAATATAAAGGAAAATCACAAGTTTGCAATGCTGACCTTTGATCTAGGAGAACCAAGATCTACACAGACTTCCTCTTCAACCTTTCAGCAAATAATTTAGCCACATAGGATGAAACGCTGGCAGAAAACTGACAGCTCACTGAGAGAGTCCTCCACGCTGTAGACAACTACAGCAGATACTCTTATTAACACTTATTTCAGACTCTGTTTTAACATTACATAGGTGTTTTGCCCTCCACAACTCCTATTAGAAGACTGTTCCAGAACCTTGCTTCTCTGGTACTTAGAAACCTTTTTCTAATTTCCAGTCTAATTTTATTCATGACTGGTTTATACTAATTTGTTCTTTTGCTAACATTATCTTTTTCTTAAATAGCTCATTTCCTTCTGTGGCATATAGCCACCTGCTGAATTTATACAGTACAGTCTTAACTCCTCTTACCTCTCATTTTTCTTAGCTAAACAAGGCAAATTCTTTTATATTTCCTCTTGTACTCTAGGCTGTCTGGTCACCTATCCACCTTTCTCGACCTTTTTTGCACCTATTCCTATTTAAATTATTCCTCTCTTTTGCAATGAGTGGCCAGAAACATGTATAATAATTTGTGGAGGGTCTCAGCAGGGCCTTAATAAAGCATTCATGTTTCAGTCTGTGTTGCAAATATTTTGTTTAGCAAATTTTACTTTTTTTATTTTCCTGATCATCTCAGAATGCTGTGAATCCTGGTTCTGAGTACTACAACTGGATATAAGTCCTCTGAAATTATGAAGCCATATTCTGACAATGCTAGTGTTATCCTTAAAAGTAGCTCTGTTCTAAAAAAACTACTACCAGGCCATCATTCTGTACATTTCTGTGTCTACAGTGCTAGATATATATCCAGATGAAAGCAGTTGGAAACTTAAAACATTCACTTCTTTAGAATACCTGTGATGACATCTTTCAAGTATATCCCAAGAGTCTGGTTGCAAAAGCATGTGGTACTAGAGAACAAGAATAAAAAGAACAAAGAGGAATGAGTTGACTTGCTGTTTATACTAGCTGATTGGGGAAAGGTGGGCTAAACAAAAGTGACTTAACATTTAAAAGATTAGGAAGCAAGTGTTAAAAAAACCAATATGAGTGCAAATGCTTCCTATGTTGTATAATGCATTAATTCCATCAAATTTTATTAAACAACCTCTTATTCCTTGACCAGAATTATTCATATCCTCACCCTTTAATAAAACCTCCAATATTTACTCCATACTAAAAAGTGTAAAAAAATATGTTCCATAATACCTTAATATGCTATTGTAAACAACTAGATCTTTTGCTCTATTCTTTAAAGTTTTTCATGTGAAAAAGCATAACACAAGATACCTCAACCAAATAGGTTTAGTGAAACAGTGTTTGTGTAAAAGAAGCAGGAAAAGGTTAGATGGCTGCAAAATAAGAGAAACAGAAAAACAAACAATCCATTCCCTGAAGTACATAAAGGGTAAAGCTCTTTCTTCTTTTAGTGAAGAAATAGAGGGTGGATAGGAGACGGAGGAGGGAGTTGCTAAGTCTACTGCCTCTCATTAGCATATTAGTTTGCAATCTATTTTGCATTGAATAGCACATCTCTCACCCCTATTCTAGTTCAGGCTGCAGGATAAGGATCCCTACTGCAGCTGAAGTTGTCAATGTGTCCCTTGCTAGCCACATGTCTACTCTATCAGGCCCAGCTTGCCGTTCTGGCTAGCAACTCCACCTGCCACACTACAGTAACTTCTGGTTCTTCACTATGCTCAGCTCCGAGCTGGAATACCACAGCATTTAATATCTTCGTTCAGCTCTTGTTATAGGAGAAAAAAACATCCTCACTGGAGCCACTGCTTCTTGTGATGTGTAGGAGTTCTGCATCCCAGGGAGTGAGTTAGGGTGATTGCTCATCAGAGCAAAGTCCAGTTTTATTGTCTGTGCTTTTCACACATTCCTATCATTATCATTTCAACTTCCTGAAACAGATATAAGGATAGATATTAGATATTAGGAATAAATTTTTCACTATGAGGAGGACAAGACACTAGAACAGGTTGCCCAAAGAAGTTGTGGAGGCCCCATCTGTGGAAGTGTTCAAGGCTAGGTTGGATGAAGCTTTGCGCAGCCAGGTCTAGTGGGAGGTGTCCTTGCCCATGGTGAGGGGGTTGGAACTAGATAATCTTTAAGGTCCCTTCCAACCTAAACCATTCTATGATTCTATTATTCTATAAAATAAATTTATGCTATTGGAAAAGTGCCCTCAATATAGCAGAATGTGAAAAACAGAGGTGCATATTGGCCCCTTCCATTCATCTCCCTTCTGTAGCAGTAGGTGCCAACCACTCAGGATATGGGTTTCCATCTGCCTTGTGCTGTCAAGAAGGGGCTGTTCTCCTTTAGATTTAGATTATAGATACCTTAAAGCATCCAAAATGTAAGGGACCAAGCTTCAAATCCTTCCTGTGCTTAGGGAGACTCCTATATAGGCTATAAAAATGTGACCCCTGAGGACTCTGACAGGGAAGGAGGATAGCTGATGAATATCCGTAAGGACAACCACATCTCAGGCAGCATCACTTTCTTTTCAAAGCCAGTTTTCTTTTTTAGATTTTGATTTTGGTTGGTTTGGTTTTTTTTTTGGAGGGGGGTATTGTTGTTACTTAAATTTCTTTCTCAACAGATGCCCAGTCACATTATAGAGAATCCAAATAGTCCCTCCTTTATCTGAAACTGGATTTTAAAGTCTTTAGGTGAACAGCAGCCTGATTGATCGAATACAGCATCAAACTTAGACACCATTGTGAAAGTGTAATGCTTGAAACATGTATGAATGACTAGTTTTGCAAGTACCTCCTTTGATGCATCTGGTGTTGGGCTGTTCTTAGTGATCTCCCTAAGGAAGGTTGAACTCAGAGTGAAGCCACGTTGTTAGGTATCTTCGCATACACTGAGATAGTTATCCTGCTAGACTCCTCTCATGTAGAGAATGTGGGGCTCTAGGAGGTTTTAGCTAATGATGAATAAGACACGGGAGGATTTTCTTGCAACCATATTTCAACACTCTAAGGGACTCTGAAGAAAGACTGTCTAACAGGCAATAGGAGCTTACCTTCACTTGAAAGTCTGCCTTTTTTACACTTGTTGAGATAGGACAAACACAGCTGTTTTGGGGGTCATGAGCTGCATGCCTTTGGCAGACTGAATCTGGGGATAACAAGGTACTGGCAGTCTGGAGGAGGTTGCATGACCATGTCAACTTGTGGCTCCCTGCCAAGAACCACCTACACACAAAGACAATGATAGGCTCTTCAAGCGCAAGGGCATCCATGCCCTGTTCACTGACGGCTGGGCACAAGCCACTTCCTTTAGTGACAGAACAAGAGGGAATGGTTTTCAGCTGAAAGAGGGGATATTTAGATTGGACATAAGGAAGAAATTTTTTATGATGAGGATGGTGAGACAATGGAAGAGGTTGCCCAGAGAAGTTGTGGATGCCCCATCATTGGAAGTGTTCAAAGTCAGATTGGATGGGGCTTTGAGCAACCTGGTCTAGTTGAAGATGTCTCTGCCCATGGCAGTGGAGTTGGACTGGATGATCTTTAAAGCTCCTTTCCAACGCAAACCATTCTATGATTCTGTGAGTCCACATACCAACTGATTATGTCTCAGACTGGTAGACACTACTGGGATGCGTGACTACAGCATTAAGCAATGTATAAGTGCTTCTCAAGCAGAAGTTAGCTCTGAGAAACTTTTGTAGCTGGACATTTCCACAGCCACGTGGTACAGTGAGATTGTACATGCTTGCTAGGAATACAATTCTACACAACATATTGTTAAGATCACCATTTGTAGCTAGCATGATAGTTTAGTGACCGAGAAATTATATGTGTTCACAACACTGTGCCCTCAACACTCCCCTTGTATTTTGTTACCTCTTTTGCATTTCACTCACTTTTTTCCACCTTTCATACGCAGTCCTGGGAAATGTCCACATACTGTTGTGGCTTCCCTCATCAACAGAAGGCTGGTTTCCTAGGTAGGATGTAGCACATGAGTCATCAAGTTCACAATATACGTGTCATTTTAGTCAGAGACAAGGACCGTTTGCTGCTTTCTTGTGTAGAGCCATCTGCAGACCCAGGACTGGCATTAGGTATGGCATAGCCAGGAAACGTGAGACGTGTTCCTCTACCCTTGCTCAAGGCTTTTGCGTCTGACCATCAGATGCTCTGACCATGGCAACTCAGATGTAGACCTGCCTGGAATAGGAAATACTCTGACTGTGGCAGATGTTCTAGGTTGGTGTGCAGCAGTAGGAGTAGTCCGTGTCTACATGACCTGTGCTGGTGGCTCACCAAGCAACACACTCCAAGGTATGGCTGAGGAACTGGATGGTGACCAGCAGCAGCTCAGCTCACTGCTCATCCTAGACATGCTGGGGCAGGGGCACGGAAAACAGCACAAGGGTTTTGATCCATTCACTGCTCATAATATAGAGTCAAAGTCTGGTATGTCTCGTCCAGGTGACATGACCATGTCTTCTCATCTCCCTTGTCCTTTCTCCTTCAAGCAAAACAAATTTGTAAATTGTTGCAGAGCTGGGGCCTTTCTGTCATTTGTAGCTAACTCTTTTACTTTAGGTCTTTTACTATCTGAATATATGCATATATATGTGTATATGTGTATAAAACCCTTCCTCATTGCCTCTTCTCAGCTTTTGTCCAAATAGTCCTTCTAGAAGACAATTTGCGAAGGAATGGCTCTTGCTTGGACGTCCTCATGTACAGTCACTGGGTTTGTAGGCCTGCTAGCTTTAGCTTTTTGTTAATGGTATTTAAGTTGTGTGATATTTTCCTTTTTACACCAGAAAAATGATTCCTTTTTACACTAGAATTCTAATACGGTGTCTTCAAATCCTGCCTCTTGCAAAAATTTCTCTTTCAGAAACTTGTTTTAAATTCCTTTTCAAAACCCTCTTCATTTTTATACACTGAAATTCTGGGGCTTGTTCCCTCCCATGGGATGTTGGATTTTAATATATTATGGTTACTATTACACTGTGGCCTTTTTTTGTCTTGTGCATTTTCTGACTAACTGCACCAAGAACCAGTCATCCCTTTGTGTGCAAAATTCAGTACGCATCATTCCACTAGGCACAATTCATCCAGTTTACACAGGGGTAAGTGAACTCATCCATTGTTTCAAAGTTTTCTCTCTTTAAAACCTCCCTAATCTTCCTTAACAAATCACCTTTAATGAACATCCTGGTAGGTTGTCCCAATATTATATGTTTTTTAGACAGATATGGAATTCAAATCCTTATGTATATGGTATTTAATGATATATTTAATTAATTTGCTTTTTTAATTCTACACTTTAAACCCAGAAAGACACTCCTTGACAAGCTAGCTTAATCTGCATCCAACTAATTACAGTAACCTACTGATATTTCTTCCACGAGGTTGTTTAAAATCTGGCAATCCTGGTTCATCTCCCTCACTTTCCTTAGAGTTGCATAGAAATACATCATATTTGGGCTTGATCTCGTTGCCCATTTTTATGTTTCCTAATAAAAAGGAACTTTATTTATTGAGACTGATCCTGAATTTTACTAACTTACATCCACCTTTTTTTCATGTTTACAGAATATATATAGAATCATAGAATCATTTAGGTTGGAAAAGACCTTTAAGATCATCAAGTCCAACGATTAACCTAACACTGCCAAGTCCACCACTGAGCCATGTCCTTAAGTGCCACATCTACACATCTTTTAAATACCTGCAGGGATGGTGACTCAACCACTTCCCCAAGCAGCCTGTTCCAATGCTTGATAATCCTTTCAGTGAAGAATTTTTTCCTAATATCCAATCTAAACCTCCCCTGGTGCAACTTGAGGCCATTTCCTCTTGTCCTTTTGCTTGTTACTTGGGAGAAGAGACCGACCCCCACCTGGCTACAACCTCCTTTCAGGTAGTTGTAGAGAGCGATAAGGTCTCCCCTCAGCCTCCTCTTCTCCAGGCTAAACAGCTCCAGTTCCCTCAGCCGCTCCTCATAAGACTTGTGCTCTAGACCCTTCATTGGCTTCGCTGCTCTTCATCATCCTCTTCTTGGATGACATCACTTGCAGACGATATGTCATCCCAAAAGTGTTTTCTTTTGCATCTGCTGGGATTTCCTCCACCACTTTCCTATAATCTTCCTGACTGCCTACCTAAATGTAACTGCTAGCCAGTGGTTCCGTTTTCTTATAGAGCTAGAACTTATATGGGAAAATAACATTTTTATAAAAATGTTTTTTATCTGCAGATGGTTCATCTCCAGGCTTATTATTACTGCTAATATTATTATTTTGCTACAAAAAAAAAGTTCCTTGAGTTCTGAGACTAAAGGTTGTTATTCACTGAAGAAACTGAAACATACAGTCCATCAATAGCTTCAGGACAATTTTTCACTAGAGGTAGTTGTCTGGAACATACTTTTTTCCTCTCTCTCTTCAGATTTTTTATTTTATTTTAGCAATTACATGAAACATTACTTCATCCCTTATTATTCTCTTGCCATTCCTAATAAGCTGTGTTTTAATTTAAAACAGCAATTTACAGTTCAATTAATATATAACAACACAATCCATTGTAATCACAATGCGATAAATTTGTGTTTTAAGTAATTTTTAATGCTCATAGCAGCTGGATCTGTGAAGTGTGGAAATAGCTGCCATTTTTCACCATGTGCAATACTGCCTGTGCAAACCACCACTTTTTAATTATATCACCACCAAAGCCCAATGTACAGAAAATGGAGCAACTGTAATTGCAAAGGAAGAAAATCTTTGCTTATAATACAGAGTTAATACAGAAAATATAAAAGTAATGCCAAGATATAATCAGTAAAATGGATATAAGGGTGAATTCCCTGATATAAACACTATTTAAAGATGTGTTTCAGATTGATATCTTTCAAAAAGTAAAAGGATGTGATTAACTTACCTCAGCCAACAAAGAATTACAGGATTACTACATCTGACCAGAAACTTGTTCTTTAGAAATTATAAATTATAAATAATGCATTATTACTTTACTAGTGGATGTTTTCTCCTTTTCTTTTGTGACAGTCATGCACTTTTTCAAATTTCTGCATTTCTATACTAGGTAGGTAAAAAACTCCCAAAGGGCTGTCTTCAACAAGTTGACAATTCCTTTGACTTCAGTGATATTACATTAATTCTGACATATTTATTACTTATATTTGCCTGTAGTTTAGATGTTAAATATGAACCGTCATATGCCATTGGAAAAAGTATATAAACCATCTTCCAAATGCCACTCCAAAAAAGGAGTGGGACTCCTCCAAGTAGAACCCCCATTTGGTTTCTACCAAGGCCATTTGACTTTCTGTGCACACAAGCTCTTTCTACTACAGAGATTTATCAGGAAAAGACACTTTTCACTTTTTCATCAATGTTTTTACTCTTTAAATCAGGAGTATTGAAAGGGATTGTAGTGCTGTAAATGTAAAATCATGAAAAGATCTCACTATTTTTTTTCTCTTCTATCTAATAGAGCATTAACGTAGGGGGTTTCTGTAATCCCAATTGACTTCTAAAGGGACTTCAGTACATCAGCTTTCCTTTCATTTCATTTCCCACCCCAATAGTGTGCCCTATGTCAGTTTGCTCCTGGTCACATGGAGAGTACTCATGAGAATTAATAATTTTATTAATGAAACCTGCAATATAAGTGTTTGAGGCTTACAGTTTTTGAAAATAGGAATTAAGTTGCTTTCACCAACCTGCCATTTGATTTAGATTATTTTTTTAATTATTATTTTTGGAACTCAAAAGCTGCAGAATAATGTTCCCAGAATTATAAAATATCATATATTAAAAAGACCCCAACCTGGAATATGTATTCCCTCTTAACTTATTGGATAACCAAGATCTTTCCTAGTTAATAGAATGCTGTAATTTTCACATTTCTGAAGGTCAATAAGAAGAGGAAATAAGTAATATAAAAAATCAGAAAATATATATTATATCCTGTAGACAGAAGAGAAAATACTGAAAATTGTCAGAGGGGAAAGTGTATCTATAAATTAGTTATCCTCAAAGGAAACATTTTTACATGGGCCATTTCCATACTGAGCTTGTATAAATGTATACAAAATAAACATTCATATTCCTTTATGAGAAGCATCATTATAATACTTATTGTTGAAAAATACAGTGTAAATGAAATGTAAGGCTTTTATTATTGGAAACCTCTGTTGTATCGTAGAAGTTTATTTGAGTTTAGAAAATGCATTTACTTGGAACAGAATCAGGACCAGGACCCCAAAAATGTTAATTTCCTACTATTCTTTATTCAAATGAAAAGATACTGTCTCTGGCAATTGCACCATAGAGACAAAAAATGCTGTTCTTTTATGTTATTACTGGCTTTTCAATTCTTACATTTGTCATTGATATATGTGGCATGAAAGTAAAAAATGCATACATAACATAAAGGCTGAGTAAATATACATTAAGGAGAACTAACCCATCAAGTGATTTTACCCTTATCTGCATTCGCAGGTTGGTTAGATCCATCAATGTATGTACCGCCAAACTCTATAATTCCATTATAGTGGTAGGAGGAAGAAGGTGGGAGTCTTTGAGGTGACGCCATGTATTGTATAGTAAAATCCAGCAAAGTTTCATTTTCAAATATCTAGTGGAGAAGGGGCAAAGTATCTCCAGTAATTTTAAGGACATTTTCCAAATGTTTATTTAGATAAAAGATAGATAACAGTAAAACTATAAAACCTGCAGCCAGATAACTAGGTTTTATTAATGACCTGCCATATACCGTGGCCGGATAATTAAAGTTCTCCCTCCCTTCTAACCCCCTCCTCCCAGAAAAGGAGAGAGTGGACAAATTTATTTGATAGTTTGATAACCAGGGGACACTGGTTGAAAACTATTGATATAATCAGGGTCTATTCAATTTGCTCACGACAGACACTCCTATCTGCTAATTTCACCTGTGAATAGTTAATTATGCCCTGGATGCATATGGTCGAGCCATTAATAAAATTTGTCTGTCATAGGTTTCTGTGTTTTCCTTTTTTTGTCATCCTCATGTGCATTTTATCAATGGGAATCTTTCCCCTTTTTTTTCTTTTAACATTGCACAAGACAGATGTTAGTGGTATGGGTATTTCAGCAAGGCTACGTTATAGATGGCATACAGCATGGATCAGGATTGCTCTTTTAGCCCGTGAAGGACTGGGCCTGCGTACATAATGAAGTTGCTGAAGCATGAATGATAATGGAGTTCTTAACCATTTCACATTTTCAAGATATGCTTAGGGAATTTGCTTCCTACTAAACAAATGCAAGGGAAAATGTGTCTTTTTTTTGGCAGGCTCATGAGGATTTTACATATATAGGATGGCTGTTTTTACTTTGTTTCCTTTAAATCTGGCTGCTGTCCCTTTTCTAAGACATTTCTTCGGGTGAATGCAGGTATCAAAACCCAGATTTTCTCCCTCCAGTCATCTGAATTTAATAAAGTGCATATTGTACGCCAAGGCAATTTGTTTTAATCTCTGAAAGGCCTCTCAGGACTCAGAAAGCTTCTAAAATTCACATCAAATTTCCCTAATTCTGCCATTTCCTTCAGTTGGGACAATTTTCCTTCAGCCTTCCCTACCTTATAAAGAGATTGCTCAGTTCATCAAAAATCATTTGTTTATTCATAATACTGCAGGCTAGAACATGCTGCTTTGTCTAACGTCTCTGAATAAAACTATCTAAAGAATAGTAATAAAACCATAAGTAAGTAATTCTTCCCCAACTTTCGCTTCGTATTTTTTTTCTCCAAATACAGACTGTTTTGTTCACAATCCAAATCTCGTCTTTAAAGTTGCTGAGGGCTACTGTCTCCTTTGAGGTAACACCTCTTTGCAGATAAATCCTCCTGGTTTCCTTGTCCAGTAGTTTTGTTTGTTTCCCTGACCTACTCATTACCAGTAAAACCATGTCATCTTCTTACTTGGGAAGATCAAGGTGGAGAATATCATCAACAAAGAACAAAGGCTCTGGGCCTTGCTGGCCTCTCCAGCAGTGGACATCATTCCAACATTGTCATAAAACCTAGCCATACCTTAAGCAATTTAACAGAGGATCACCCAGTTTTGATACGGGTTGGTGTCTGGCCTCCACAAGGACTGGTGAGTCTTGAAACCTTAACTTCAGTTTTACTTCTTAGGTCTTCTGGGTCCAGTCCTTTGTATGATGACTGTGATTATCATTGTGTGGTTTTCTTAACAATCATCTCTGCTAGGCTGGGTCAAGCCTGAGTGAGTTTTTAATCCTTCTTTTCCGAAGAGCTGAGTTGGTTTCATGCATTTTATGTTTTGTGAAGTCATTCTTTATTTCAGAAAAAAATCTGGAGATTCTTGCTACTAAGTTTTCCATAGGTATATTTGTCATCCCTTATTTAAGGTTTCTAAGAACAGAAGCTTGTTGGAAGATGAATGGTAAGGAGAAGCTTGGATATTTTGCTTCTCTCATCACCCAGTCTCACTGGATGACAGTGCTTGATAGTCTTGGTAGATTGCCTTGCTGTGTTCATCACAGGGGTGATCGTCAGTGGAGGCGGGCACAGAAGAAGCTGGAGAGCAGGCATGGGGAAAGGATTGTTATTTATGAGTGTGTACCATGCCTAGAGCAACCTAATTAGAGCCAATAAGCACTATCACAGACCTCAAACAAATTATAAGAGCACCTTTCAATATGATTTTGGTCAAAAATTGCATTTAAAGTGCAAAGTTTGGCAAAAATAGTCCACTTCTGACAGGAAAATTTTGCCAGTCAAATAAACGGAAACAGTGACTTTCAGAAAGAAATGGAAATTAAGGAAGTTTAAAAAGGTTCTCATTTTCTTGAGTGGAAATCTGAGTTTTCTTTGCTTTTATTAAACAATAATTGATCTTGAATTGAGTCACAAACAAATATTTGACATTTTAGTGAGTTGGGGTTTTTTGTTTGTTTAAATTTCAGAGATCTAACAGTTATTGCAGTCAGTGACTCTGTGAGTCGTCACCCTGAATATTTTAGCAGAGTCTGTTGGCGATGTCTGAGAAGGTGCCCTGAGTTCCAAGGGTAAAACTGTTTTGTGTGATCCCACTTCTAGGAACAGTCTAGTACAGAAGGAGAAAACGACAAGTCAAGTATTTGCCCTCTACCATCCCACTTAATTTTGTGGAACTGCTTTGGGTCTTCCTGCTATTGCTGCTGTTGTTTTGGGGAAGGTTTCTGCTTGACTCCTAAAGGCTCGTTACCAAGCCCTAACCTGTTTTTTGTGGCATGGCATTAGCAACAGAAATCCAAAATAATGAGTTAGCACGCTCAGCAATAATGATTTTGGCTTAAAAAGTAAGGGGCTGGGTGAAAGAAGATTCTGGGGTTTACCTACAAGATAGTTTTGGAAACTTTAGGGTGAACTGAGGACACATTTATTTCATTCCCCACAGTATGAGGCATAGAAATGTACTTGTTTAAAGTTAAAGCTGACATTCTAACACGGCCTCATATCCCCAGGTGCCCAAATGTGGCCTATGGTGCCTCTGCATTGGGGTTTAGGCCTCAAGAAAAAAACAGGTCTCCTGGGCCAGCTTCTGTTTTGATCTGTTCACACTTCTATATGCAGGGTGGACATAATGACAGGGAGTCATGTAGAAATTCAACCTGAAGGTCAGAAAAAGAACACTAAAGTGTGGTATACCACCTTCCAGCTTTCTGTGACTTTTCAATGTTCCTCTCCTGTTTGCTTGCAAAGTTAAATATGTTAGCTCAAATTCCTGTAACACCTTCATTATGTTGATTTGGACCCAAACATTGAGTAAGTACTGGGACAACTATTCTGAGAAGTTACATGGTGCTCGGGGGCCTTCAGTATTTCCTTATGGCTCCCAAGTAGATCTTACAGATTTTTTGATATTGACCTTTTTAGACTCCTGACCCAAGCCTATACTAAGAGGCCTTTTTTTCTTCCTAAATACTTTGCTGAAGTTATTACTGCTTGCTTCCCCTTTGTATACTGTAGATGGATCTCCTAATAGGATACTTTCTATGCAAAATGATCTGTTCTGGAAAGCATTTCTAGTTCAGAACAGTCTTATTTGTCTTGGTAGAAATATGGATTTGCTTTGGCTGGACCTTGAAGAGAGACAAATGGAAGTATGCACCAGAACATATATAGCACTTGATTAGGTGTTGCTGTTTAACAGAACATAGAGTAAATATATTCCTTTTTCTTTTTTCTTTTTTTTTTTTTTTGTTTAATTGGCAAAACATCCAGGCAGCAAGCAAGAGTGGTTGGTGTTTTAGAAAAATGAGGAGCTGATGGAGGAAGGAGTGACACCTCTCCCCTCCAGAAAGAGTCATCGATCACGTCTCAAGGTCTCATAAAATGAACATGCCACAGACTGTATCATCACCATCTTCTCTTGTTGAGCTCTTCAAAAGCTCATACCAGATGAATCTCAGACAATTGCTGTCACGGACAAGGAGTTATATTGTGCTGGAAATCTTTGGCCAAGGAATCACCTGAACAGTTCATGTTGACAGGCCAATCTAAGCTGAGTCCAAGAGGCACAGAGGCTCATAGGTTTTGCATGTCTGGTTGCCAAAGAATTGCAGAGTGTTGCAACCTTAACAGCTGGTCCTCTGCCTTCTTCTTGGGAATGGAATAGAAGACCACGGTCACAGCAATCTCTCTGTGTCTGAAGTCTATGCTAGTGGAGGTGGAATACTCCATCAAGATACCTTGTATCCCTAACTATATTAAACTTACTAACTTACATCTAATCTGTCACCTTATACATCAAGTTTACTGAGTTGAGCAATTACTTCCCCTTCTCACTGACCTGAAAAACATATGATAAGGGACATCTCATCTGTTTTATGCAGCTATTTTGTGCTTGTCATCTGCTTACCAGGGATCCTCCGAATGCTGCATGATTTTTCAGTGTTTAGTCAAGATGAGCCTGAAAACCCTGATTAAAGCTGTCATCTTCATTTGAAGTTCAAGACTGCTCCTCAACCCACCTCCCATGACATCACCAAACTGCAGAGGAGGGGACAGGGGATGGTCTGAAGTCACCCAGAGTTACAAAGATGAACCTCTTCTACCTGTTTTCCCAGTCAAGCTGCTTTGAGTAACAAGATATTTTTGTGTGTGTGTGTGTATAGATAGATAAATAGATAGATAGATAGATAAAATAGATAGATAGATAGATAGATAGATTTACCATGCTGATACTATCAAGCCACTCAAAGCCAGTGACTGGTAATTTCTCAATATTTCATAGGCAGTCAAAACTGGATTTAATTACATTCAATTATGTCAAAAGCATCTTCCCTACCTCAATTACTTAGTTACAAAGGAGGTCTCTTGCAAACATTGGAAATGTCAGAGTTCTCAAGAAAAGGTTTTGAGTATTTCTTTAATGGAACATCATAAGTATGAAGTTAATACCAACACCCCTAATAATACATGTGCCGGGGACCTAAGAGGCTTCCTTGCTTAATTGGACTGTTTCACTTCAGTAAGTTCATAGTGTGAGCAGGAAGCACACAGAGGACAGTGCACATGAAACATGTAGAATGACAGCTTGAATACTCAAGATTTAGAGGTTGGTAGATGGGTATAAGGAATTAATCCAACCTTAGCGAATGGCCAAAAAATATTCCAGAAAGAATATTAACTCATTTGTATCTTAAGGACTGTACTGTGCAAGGCTTTCTTTTTATTCTTTGAACAATTAGACACAAATAACTCTTCTGGTTTGGTTGTGGGTTTTTTTGGGGGGTGGTAGCTTATTTTTTAAATCTGCATTAGTGAGAAAAGGATTTTGTGGAAGATTTCTGGAAATGTGCTCAGTACTTAGCTGTTATCAACAGACAAGTAGAACAGTGGGAACTATTGGGACAGAAACAGAGAACAAAATAGAAAGCATTATCATGTTATTATATAAAACACTGGTATGCTCAGGGATATTGTGTGTGGTTCTAGCCCTCTCTATCACAAAAAAAAAAAAAAGGATAGTATAAAACTAGAAAATGTGCAGAGAAGAGCGACAGGATTGGGATCTGAAGTAAGGAATGATTTCTATACAAAAAGAGATTAAATAGCTTTGTTCTGCAAACTGTTGGAAGCTTGATGAGATACCGCAGGGAGATGCTACCTCATGCTTTCCTTTGATGTTTTCTCTCTAAGCATCCAGTAATGGCCATGGTTAGAGGCACAATACAGGATGAAATGGGCCTTTGGTCTGAAACTCTGCAGATGTTCTTATGAGTGGAAAGGTTCCTTGCACAGCCTTCCTCACCTGTGCTTAAGTAATGTAAGAGATCAGATCAAAGCGTGGATGCTATGAAAGGAGGAATCCTCAGTGGTAACAAATGGAGGATCTTTCTGCAAATGCCGAGTATTTGGCAGCTGTTGCAGATACTGTAAGCAATGACACTAGGCCTCCTTTGAGAATTAATTTTCATAATTTTTCTGTGCATCCTGCTCTGTATAGGGAAGCAGTTTACAAAACCGTTAGCACAAGGGCTTGCAAAACTATGTACATTATACTGTGACTAGCAACCTCAGTTACCTAAGATGGTGCTCTTCCCTCCACCCCCTCCAGCTGGCTGGGTTTTAGGTATGTGCAGTTTGAAAGAGACCAAAGAAACTGGAAATAATAGCTGGAGCTCGTCTCGAGAGCAGAGCTGCCATTAGTCAGCTGTGGAGAAGGCAGATGCTGCCTGTTAGAGTTTCCAGCAATATGAAAGCATTATCAAACCACAAGACAATGCGATCTTTCTTTAGCCATACGAGCTCCCGTGCGGCCCTGAAACAGTGGTATTTGTCATGGGAAAATGCTGAAGTACACTTGTGTCAGCAAATGCCAGCAGTGAACTTGACTGGCTGCCAGATGCCATGACAGAGAAAAGTCTGGCTAGAGAGCTGTGAGCCACGGGTGGTCTTGAAATTGAAAGGAACAGACTAGAAATGATCAAATAAACGGCACTGACTAAGAAGTTTCAGTCTGGGAAAGCCAGAGGTACCAGGCCAGGAAGATGTCATATGTTAAGGGACAAAGAGAAGAATTTGAGTCACCATAACCAAAAGTTGGTGTAGAGCTGACTCAGAAGCATGGCATCTCAGCTACCCATCTCTGTCTTGCTCTGTTAGCTGGTTCATGAAGCCAGGCTACTGTCTCTGCAGGACAGTCCCATGTTTGAAAATACGGCATATCCCTGCGCTACACTCTGCAAGGTCCTCTCCATTCAGGCAGCCAGAGCTTTCCTGCCAGGAGGCTGCCAGCTTTCCAGATGAGTCCTCCCTCTGGCTGATGTCAAGTGACATGGAAAACTCATAGGAGACCATCTTCAGAGCCATTTTTGTGAGAGACTGCCCCCCATGATGGGTGAAGATGAAGGATGGAGTGTCAATGAGCATGTTCCTGAGTCTCTCAGCCTGGGGCAGGGCATGTGATCTAGTTGAAGATGTCCCTGCTCATTGTAGGGGGGTCAGACTAGATGACCTTTAAAGGTCCTTTCTGACCCAAACTACTCTATGATTCTATGTGTTCAAAGCAGGTTGTGAGGCAGAACTGTGGGGCACTGAGAACAGCAGCAAGAAGGCATGGGCAAGTTCAGGGTCAGCAAATGTCCCCAAACCCACACTAGCATCCTCATCTCTGCAGAGCTCATCCCCATCCTCACAGACCTTTGGGCTCTTTCTCCTTTCAGGAAGGTGATATGGTCTGCCTGCCCCTCCTGAGACCACTGCATGTGGCCATGGCAGGATGCCATACTTTCACATCTTTCCTCTGCATAGAGAGGGGTAGGAAAAGGCAGAAAGATCTTGCACGGTGCTTAAAATGGTTTGTTCTTAGCAGGGTTGTGTTTCCCACAAAGAACGTGGCAATAAATTTTAAATGTAACAAATGTTCTCTTTCACTGAGATGGACCATCTCCTGAATAAAAAGTTAGGCTGAAAAAAATTTGAATATTCATTTATACTAAAAGATTGAGGAATTACTCTTTAGCAAATAAAAATTAAAAAAAGAAAAAAACAACAAACCCCAGCTCTTTCACACAGAGCATTTGAAGGCTGCCTATAAACAAGTCAAATCATAAACCAAAACTTTATTGTACCTTTACATGCACAGGTACAGTTATCATTGATTTTTATGGGATACAATTAATAAAACAAGTGGTATTTCTGTTGAACAGCAAACTGCTTGCACACAATGTAGACAGCCATGTTATATTTTGAACTAAAGCAAAACCCAACAATTAGATTGTAGATATAATTGTCCTAGGAAGAGTCAAAGAGGGAGTTTTTTCTATGAGCTGTTGTTAGGAGATTGGGATCTTCCCTTTCTCTACAAGATGCATTAACCTCTGCTGCAACTCGTTGTGCAAGTACAATTCTTCTTTTGATCCATTAGCAGAATACGCAGCAAGTAGATCTATCTCACTGCCAGGCTTAGCCACATTAATCCTGGCACTTGTCATTAGGCGTTTACATGCAATGTTATCCATCCTCTGTGTGTTTTGCTGGACAACAGAGGGTCAGAATACATATTTATCACTCGGGATAAGCAAATTTTCACTCTGTTGAGCAGTCCTGTAGTTGAACTGAACCCCATGAGCCACATGCCTAATTTGATTGCAGCGTGGGTGGACACTGCGAATATCTTGTTGTACAGATCAGACTGGTTTCTTGAGACAAATGCTGTTTCTGAAAATATTTGTAATATTACTTTAAAGTTTCTGTTAGTACTAAGGAAAAGTGATGTTCAAAACTTTTGGATTCAAAAGCATAACTCACCAGGCAGAGTGCACAAAAGATGCCTGCCTTGAATAACCCTGGTACTGGTGGCAGCACTAGGATGAAATTCTTAGAGTTGCTGTCCTTCTTTTTGTTATTTCTGTAATCTAATCATTCTGTAAAATATTAAGTTTTCCTTTACTACCTCCAAATAATTTGATTACATTTTTAAGCCAGCTTAACATTTGTTTTAGATCAAATAAAAAAAAGCCAACAAAAGGAAGCGTTGCAACAGAACAGTATTCACCTCATCATTTTTGAAAGCAGATTTTATGCATAAGCATCACAGCTGCAGAAACAGGTAAAATTTTGATACAGCACTACAGTGCACTACTTTACGTTGTCTTTTCCCTATTTGAAAGAAGAGAGCTTTTGGAAGTGTTCATAGCCAAAACCCTTCCCTTTGTAAGAACAGCTACCATGAGGCCAGTTATTAGCATTTGGAGGGGGGTAAGCATAGAACCTTTGTTGAAATGTCAGACATTATCAAATAACCAGGGACCCAACTATGTTCTGTAACAAAGTTCTCCACGCCTGTGATATTTTAGATCAGAAGCTTCTAGTAGTTTAATATTGGTTAAAAAAAAAAAAAGTGTTTATTAACTTGCAGATGAAATCTTTTTGCTTATTATGGTATTTAATTTGCTTTATGTTGTCGCTTCTGCTCCATGGACCAACCAACAGCCATGGTTATGCTGTGCTTCAGCAACACAGAGTACCCAACATGCACCTGTCCAGTGTCACTGAGACCCTCCCCAGGTCAGACTTTTTTTCCCAAACCATAGTAAAGCCACAAGCTCCTGCCAGGCTGCTTTGTTTCAGGGTCATTTTGTTTGATCTCTGGTGGACTTTGACTGTCCTTCTACGATCAAAAACCTTTACAAAGTGAAAAAAGTTGAGTTCACGTTGGCATAATCGTGTAGTGCAGCTGACCAAAGGGATGCAGAGTTGTTCTGCATCAGAGGTGTATCTCCACCGTATGTCTGCTCTTTCATTCCTTATTGATAATAGTCCCACACAAATGGCTGTGTTATTGTGTTTGGTACCAACATCAGACTCGTTAACCTGTATTTATTTAGATAATTACACTTTCCCTTTGAAAATAACCATACGACAGTGGTTTTCCCTCTGTTCCTAGTACTTTTCTTATAGTTTCAGTAGTTATTAAAAGTTATTAAAATAGTGTCAGCTATTGCTCTCCAGGCAGTGACTTGAAAATCTATGCAAAAATTATACAAAACTGCTGATTTTATGTTTAAATTCAGTAGGTAACTATTTAATGTTGTCTTCAGATAATATTAAAAATAAGGACACGAACTCGAAAATTTGATAAGTATTTCTCTTCTACCTTTGAAACAAAGCCCCCAAATGTTATACTTCTGGCTATTCATGGACATTTCCAAATTCTGTCTCTTGATAGAAATGGATTTGTAACGGTTACTGGGATTTCTTTTGCTACTGCTGGATAGTTAAAATTATAAGGTTTTGTCTTGAAACCATGTTGGAATAAAACCTTTATTGATACTTTCTTAGTGTATCTGTATTCCTTGGCAGTTACATTTCTTAATATAAAATCTACATTACTAATTAAGTAGCTCTTTTTTAGTATCTCTTTATCAGTTTTTTATATTGTCTTGCTGATTTTGTCATTTAAAACAGCAGAACTATTTCATTACTGTTGAATTACATCTTTTTGATGGCATCTTGGGCTCAACGGTCTCAATTTTCATTCATATTTTCTTGCTGGAATTCTTGTTTCCAAGCCTTTTTATTCAAAATTATTTCTAGCTTTAGGATGCTAGCCTTTTTTACTAGTTGCCTAATTAAAGTCCCAAATGATTTAGACATATGCTTAATCTGAGTTACATAATATGACATGTAAGTGAATTTGAGTGTATATGTGCTTTGTAGACAAGAAAAGGGGCTGCTGAATTGGGCCAAGCTGAGAAATATGAATAGTCTGGTGAATCCTCTGGTGGATGACTCTCATATTCTGGCAAGAGAGCGCTTCAAGATCTGTGAGATTTTTGCTGCATGGTATATGATGAATCACAAACTTTCTGCTTCTTGTTATTTCCAACTCCAAAATGCACAGTGAAAAAGGCATGAGCCCTTCTAGATTCTCTTTTGTGTGTTCGGAAAGTAGTTAAGCTTAGTTTTACTCTTGGTTAAAAAAAAAAAAAGATATTCTTTTATATATTGCCTTCTCTGTTACACCTTATTGACAGAAAAGTCTGCCAGATTTTAAAATAAGAGACAAACATGATGCTAAACAGCATCTCTAGAAGTGACCTAAGCTGTAAAATTTTAAATTATACTTTGTTCAGTTGGCAGGATAAGATTTGTAATAATATCATTTCTTAGAACAGTGGGTCTAGATTAGTCAGTCTGTTAAAATGTATTACTTCTACAAACCTTGTCCTGCCTGTGTTGTTAGGCTGTTAGGATTACAGAAAAGTGTTGTTTGGATTGCAATAGTATTCTTGGTTGTCAAAGAATATTAAATACTTATTAAACTATCAATTTATTAATTTTTTCTTCTATTTCATTAAATAGAAAAAGAAGATTTTTTTTTCAGTTAGTCATGGGAGTATGCACATCAGTCGTCGTCCTGATGTAGGAAGAGAAACTATTTGGTTTTCAAATGAATACTGAAAACAATTACTGGGCAGATGCTGAGGTTCATGAAACTGTGGATGTAAATGCCACGGGATGTAAATGGATGGATGGTGTAAATGCCAGAAGTTTGCACAGGTTCAAAAAGGTTTTAGACAAAGTCATGGAGGAAAAATGTCATAAGGGTTATTAAGTAAAAAAATTACTACCTCTAGCTCATGAGGCTTCTGAGCTGCAAATTTTAAGATACCAGGGAAATATTTAGGGGAAGCATCACTAAATTAGGTAGGTAGTCATCATGATAATGTGACTTCGTGGTTCCAGGACTCACCATGTACATCCATGCAGACACTTCTGTTGGGTGCATCAGTGCATAGTCCCTGCTCACTCCCTGTTTCACTCACCGGCTCTGCTTCCCTCATCATCTGTGCTGCCCTCTTTGCTCCTGGGATCCCTTTTGGGGTGAGGCAGTGGTACTCTCACAGAGACATGGGTCAGCTGGCAGGAAAAACAGCTCCAAAACCAGAAACAGTCTGGGTAGCGCATCTCCAGGATTTACCATGGGAGGAAAGTAGAGGCGAGGAGAAAGGAATAGAGATGCTGACTTTTGGAGATGTATGGTCAATGCTCACAATCCTACTCTGGGAGTGGGATGAACCTCTTGATTAGGGGCAGCCTATATATATCTTTTGTAATTAATGGTTCTTCTATGGAGAGATGCTGCCTGCTTGCATAACATGCAGGGAAAGGAAAAGAGGCTGTTACCTGTGTGAAATGAGTGCAGGAAAAGGGGAGAAAAGCAGATGTAAATCAGATCTTCTTTGACTTTCATAAGGGCAAGAGTATGCTGAAATTCTGCTCTGATGCTCTTTTGGCACTAGCTGGCCTCATGCGTTTGTTTGACATCTTACTTTCTTGATCCACTGCTGATGACAGTGCCAGACTGGGCACACAGAAACCAGAGGGCTGCAGCCTGTGCTCTCCCAAGTCTCTGGCAGGAGTCCTCTGTGTCCCAGAGGTCTTAGGCCAATGGTCCTGCCTCACAGATACATGCCTTCATTGAACTATGCTCTATGCCGGAGAAAGAAGCAGGGTGCTGGCGGGGTAGAAACAGCGTGAGAAGATGTCAAGTATGACCAGAGAGGCAAATGCAGGGTCAGCAGATGCGGCAGCAGTGGGCAGCACGTTAACAGCATGAACATTAAAGAGAGAGACCTATGTGTCACCTTCTGGAGTCTGGGGCAATGGTCGCGTACAAGGCGCAGAGTGTGTAAGCCTTGACAATGTGTGGTGGTGCAACCCCCCTTGCCGCTCTCAGGCCTCTCAATACTTGCCGTGATGCCCTCCCCACCTGGGCCACATAACAACACCATGACCAGAACAATACAGAATGATCTAAGCCACATAACAACACCATGACCAGAACAATACAGAATGATCTAACATTAAAGAAAGAAATGGTGGAGAGCAACGGACTAGAACACTAAGGCAACCCCTTGGTGTATCTGTTTCCCATGGCTCCTATCGTTTGAACATAATAACTTTAATCGATCACTCCTGACAACATATGGATCGTGGCCATAGAGAGGGGGTTACCAGGACCACAAGTCCTAACAAGTTCTGGGCTTGTGCAACCAGCGGAAAGTACTGGACTATTCCATTGTCCACGCTGGGCTGGAGTGGAAAATTACCTGACGAAAGTCAATTATCTCGGACCCTATAAGTAGCGATTCTAATGAAGACCCTTTGAGCGCTTCTGGATCGCAGCGGGCTGTGGCCAGGACCTCCCCTGTCAGGTAAAACTTCGCGAGGACAACAAGACCAGGGCGAGACACTTTCTCTCTCTCGAGCCTCAACAATCGCCCGTTGAGGAATGCCGGTATATTGTGAGTATTTACTCTAACTCAAAAGGGGAATTTTAACTATAGACTGGTCTCTCTCGTTTCATCCACCTCTCCATTTATATGTTTGTGTGCTTTAGCGTTATGGATGTGGATGTTCTTCCATTTTCCGTGCACGTGTAGGGGTTAAAAGGGATATCCACCGACTCAATAAGTCGTGTGTATGCGCGCTCATATGCTTTGTTTATATGTATATATATTTTAATCTGGAATCTGTATATTTCTATTGGTTTGGGATACCTTCTAGTAAGTTAGTGTGAATCTTGCCATCTTCGAATCTGTAATTAAGTCGCTGTTGATTTGTTGATTTATTGATTTAAATCACGTTTTAAATCCTTAACTCAGTTAATGATTAAGTGCTGCTAGAACTCAATCGCTTGATCTACCTCAAATCACAAATAAACCAAATTGTTGCTAAATCATAACTGTGTCTGATACTTCCATCCCGCGACACAATGATGTGCCCAGGTGTGCTGGTGAACAAGCAAAATGCCCCCTGGGATATGTACCAAGGCGGACGAGGCTCCAAATGTGACGGCACGTGGAGAGGAACAGGCTGCAGGGAGATGCAAGTTATGCTGTGTTACTTGGCCTAAGAGGCAGGGATCACTCGGTGGCTTATAGGCCACTATGTTGGTTTTATGCTTCCCGAAACAACCCAGCATGCACCTGATCCAGCTCAGATTCATCCTTCTGAAATACAGACACAAAATTCCAAGTAACATTTCAGTAACAACATAGTGGGTCTTGAAATTATCTATAACTAAATAACGCTATACTCTTTGTTTAACTAGAACCTCTTCTGCATGCCGTTGGCATGTGAAATTTGGAGGAAATATGAAAGTAAGCTGTTACTGTAATTTGTATTAAAAGTTTAGAAAATTATTAATGAACAATTTTATCAGTAAAATTCCTCCAAGAAACATATAGATCGGTCAAGGTTTTAAATGAGCTTCATTTAAAAATGACCGGGATACCATGTCTTAATTTTTTAAAAAATATCCTTACTTTTGCCTTCAGATTAAGAAATAACAACATTCAACTAAAATAAGTAGTCAAAGACAATATTACAAAGAAGTATGCAGCTTTATAACAGAAACTGACTGCAACGTAAACAGAAAGGTTTCTGTCTTTCCTTAATCTTCTCCAGAGAGTATTATATTTACAATAAAAACCAGAATTAAGTAACAGTTGTGCATCTCCTCAATTAATCATGTCTCTGATACACCTGCTTCCTGCTTTTCTCTATTTTCTTTCAGTGTTCGTCCTAACCCTTGAAATACATTAGTGTCTTGAAAAGTAACTAAGAAAAAGCAACTACTACAAAGAGGTACATCAAGCTACCAAGGACAAGTTTTAACTACTCCCAACTTCTCAAAAGGTCTAGTCTGAGTAAGACAGTCTTGCATGAGTAACAGCCTTTCTATGCTTGAAAACTTCTACTTTACTCATTTTCGTATCTCCTAGAATGAAAATAAAGACCCCAAACCAATTCCACCCCAAACCCACATTCATGAAAAGTTAAAATTGAGAGTATAGTTAACACATTAAAAGGATATAATAATGAAAGCAAGCATTATAAACTTTAAATACTTAATTCCCATCATCATACATGAAATAAAGTCAGATATGTGAAGGCACGGAAATGCACACGAATGTCACAAACCTGTGCTGGGTTCTGTATTAGAGTGTTACAATAGAACTGAGATTAATCTTTAATGTTACGGTGAACGTCACTACAGGGTATATACTTTCACAAATTCTTTTTCAAAGCATCAAAAACCTAGAAAGAAACTGTATACTATCAAACGTGATGCTGGGTTTTGCAAAAGGCCTTTGCAAGTATCTGGAACACTTTTTCTCTGTGCTAGTTTAACTAAAATCAGTGTACAGGCTGCAGCTGTTTCCTCTGAGCTTGCTTTGATGTTGGAGCTGATATTTCTGGGTTAAAAAAAAAAAAGTTGTTTGCAAAAGCTTTGCAAATGAGAATATTAAAAAAGACAAATGTCTGATCCCTCTTTAAGGAGAAAGATAGACCAAACCAAACTGAACAAAATAAACAAAAGACTTTAAAGTGTAGCTCCAGCAGGCGTCATTTACATACATCACAATTCTCCACCCACCCCAGCATTTCTCCACAGTGCTGTCTCATCCTGTGCTGAGATTAGGAACAGTAATCAGATGAAGAAAGGGATATCATGGACATAGCAAAATAGTTATGAAGTTCATGTATAACAATCATTTGTATATTAAGAATACCAAAATAATAAAATGTCCAATTATGCTGTCAGTTATTCTGTTAAAAGCTAATAAAATTCTCTGCTGAAGCTGATTCATTCTTATATAACTGGAAGCAGATTTTAACCATAAAGAAGTATTATTAGTCATATTTATAATACAAGACAATAGTAATTTTGCATTCTTCATATGGAACTGTACTGTATTGGTATTCTTCAGAACATCTGTCACGGATGAATATACTCCATTTTACAGATGAAATAAGGTTCCACATAATAGATACATTATAATTATGATAAAACCTAGAATAAGTTCATAGAATCATGCGATAACGTAGGTCAGAAAGGACCTCTGGTGTCATCTGGCTCAAATCCCTGCTCAGAGCAGGGTTGGCTTTGAAATGAGATCTAACTCTGAAGTTTGATCTGGTTGCATACAGCCCTTTCTGGTTAAGTTTGGAGCACCCCCCTAAGAAGAAAATTCCATGGCCTCCCTGGGCAACCTCTTCTGAGGTCTACCTCCAAGAAGAGTCTGGCTCTGCCTTCTGTGTAATGTCCCGGTAGGTAGTTGAAGACAGTGATAGTTCCCTTCTCAGCCCTCTTCTTAAGAGATCCCTTGATACTTCATACATGTGAAGAGAGAATGATTGTTTCTATCTTCTTTCGAGTGTACATCTTTCTAAAACTATATTTTGCAAGCCTTCTTCCTTTAAATACCAGGTGGTACAGACCATTCTACTAAACTTGTGAGTCCCTAAAAGTGTGTAGAGCTAAGCAAATTCCCTTTAGCCCCATATTGGTAATCTAATGATGGTGCACTCAGTAGCATGCTAAACTTTGATGGCTGTACCTCATTTTGTGTTCAATAAAAGATAACATGAGAGATCATTAGAGTAACTATGTCAGATTAAATGTATTTTCTTGTACAAAAGTCAAGTCCCTTCAGGAATCATTGCAATTTACTTTGTCTCATGGAGAACAATATTTTCCCGCTAGACCTCAACACAAAGGGCCATTACAAAATGTAATTCATATTTCATATGTTCAGAAATGTTCAGCACAAATTACAAATGGAGACTTTAGTGAAGTATTTATGTTCTGTTACCAACAAGATATGTATAAGTAATATGTGTCCCAGGGCTCCAGCCTACACCGCTTACATTTATTTGTTACAGACTGCACTTATACTTTGCAGTTAAACATAAGGTAAGTCATGTTGCTTCTTTGAAAACATAGAAAAGTGCAGCGGACAAAAACATTATTGTTTCTGAGATTTTCCAACAGCTGCAGAATGAAGAAGGTGCCGTACGTCGCTTAACTGTTAAAACAGCGATATCCTACCCAAACTTCAAGAGACTCTTCACAGAACTTCACCTCTTTCACCCTGAAAAACTTAAGGCTGCGTGAGTGCATTTAGAGACTAAAATGAAGCCCTTAGAAAGGGCCAGTGAAAATCATTCTGCCCTATTTTGAGTACAGGCATGGGTACGTGTACCGGTGAGGAAGTGACACGCAGCCTTTGCGATGACCCCCCGGCAGGTGGCATTTCCACTAGGAGGGTTTAGGCAGGGGTAAGGTTTTTGTTTGTGATTAAGCATTTTCAGTGTGGGGACAGCTTTCCGTAGTGTCCAGAACATGCAAACACAGTGTTTTAAGTACTAAAAAGTAGTGTATAGAGCTTTCAAAACAAAAACCACAGGTCAATAAAAAAGTCCATGTGGCAAACAAAGTTTTCTTGCAGAAGGTTTTAAACGCTATTGCATGTATTGATAGCTTTACCATGTTAAACCTTCTAGAGAGGCCCAGAGTGCTACCTTCTCATAAAACGGTGGCTGTTTTTTTTAAAACAAGTTTCTACTTGATAGAAACTGGTGCATCCAGAAGTAGTATTCTGTTAGACAGAATCATCAGAAAAATTATTTCCTGTTTCAGGATTATTCTCTTGTTCTTTTTATTGTGCTTTCTTAAAATCAGAGTTTATACAGTTTTAGTAATAGGACAGTTTAAAACTCCATTGATATTTGAGTTTTGCAATTCTCGAATTTCAATTTCAAACAAATGGTGAACGCTGAAAATTATAGCAAGACCAAGTCAGGAAAAGCAGAGTATCTGACAATTATAATCTCATATTTCCATTGCTAAGCAATTATAAATTCAAGAAAGTAGACATCTCATCCTGCAATATTAATTTTGACTCACACTCACTAGCTGTTACTGTCACAGTATTTTTCCTTCATTCAGGTGAGTCACCTATCAGGGACCACATTAACGTGACTCTTCCAAGAATATGATAGTCAGCAGTGCAGCCAAGCAGCAGGGTGATGCAGTGTCTAATTCCTAAATCTAATTCCTAACTTTACCCTCAGACTGGGCAACAGAGAGAGACAGTCCCTCCAGAATTACTCCCCACTCCCACTTTGCTCCTTCTTCCCCCAAGGCAGCAGTAGTGTCCGTGCATGTGTGCACGTGTGAAATTACACGTGTGTGTGCGTGCAATGCACCTTTTTGAAAATAAATCTCAGAGAGTCAGGATCATCATGGAGGCACAGCACACCAGCACCATTTGTGGCTGATATTTTGGATTCTGCGCGGCGGGGAGGCAAGGCCAAAATAATACAACTGTTTTTATCTGGGCGTGCTGACAACTCTAGTGCTCCCCTCTGACACACATGACAGTAGTGATAATGACTTGCTAATCTCCCATGAATCTTCCAGGAAAAAAACAGCTAATAAGGCCATTCAATAAAAATACACAGGAGAAGAGCAAGTTACATTAGAAATGGAAGTGTCCCGGTTTGAAGTAAAACAGAACCAATTTTCTGTTCAGTAACTTTACTTTTTAGCTAAGCCACTTCTAACTACTGAAATTAAGAGCATGTTGTGCAGAAAACTGTTCGCTCTCAGAGTGATAAGACCCGTGTTTATGGTTGATGCCAAGGAATGGTATGCAGAGAGGCTCTTGCTTATACTTATTGCTATAACACCTAACGGCAGCCAACTTTGTTATTCACCCTGTTGGAGGGTGGGAAGCGGAAAAGCGTAGAGGGGTCACACCTGCGGGGAGGAGCGGACAGGACAGGTGACCCAAAACTGACCAACAGGGTATTCCATCCCATCTGCCACATGCTCAGTATAAAAGCTGAGGGATCGAAGGGTCAGCCCTCTTTCTTCAATGGCCAGCATCCAAGGAGGACTCTGTGTTTGTCTGCCTTTGATCCTGATCTGCGCATTCCTGAATCCAGATCCGGAATCCAGTTCCTGTCCATTGCTGAGTCCAGTCTGGGACTTTCCCCATGCCTGCCAGTGACGTGATCATCATTCTGGGAGCTTGATCTGGTTTTGTATATATTTCATTATTTCCTTTTTATTATTTTATTATGAATTTTTCAATAAAGTAGTTTAGTTTCTTCTAAACTCATAAGTCTCTTTTTCTCTCTCCCCCCATCTCCTTGGGGAGAGAGGTGGGGGAGAGCATCTGTCATTTGCCTCAGTGGCCAATCCGGCCCAAACCACAACAGATTTATTGGCGCCCAACCTGGGGCTTGAGCGGGGCTTGACCAGGGCTCTGATAGATTGCTTGAATAGTTTGAATTCCAGCTTGCTCAGAGATTTAAAACAGACAACTCACATCACATAGTTCTTAAGTGAAATATTATACCGTGCCTTTAGAGAGCTTTGTTTGAAGTTAATTGATGCAACTCTGCTTAACCTGCTGAATGTGTTGCATAGTTTATTTGCTCTTTGTGTTTGTACGCAGTCGTTTAAATGTGCTGTTTTGGTGTGGTTCGGAATTCAGATGTATAATATGATTACTTGGATAACGGTTCTACTGGCATATCTTGGGTATCACGTGATGGATTCTATTACTAATTACACTTTCAGTTTTACCTGGGGAAGGTTTACTTTGCCTTTTAATGCTTACACTGAAGTGACACCATCAGAGCAAGGGGATGGAAACCTTTTGGATGGAAAGTAAAGTTACTGAACATCAAATTGGTTCTGTTTTACCTCAAACCAGGACATTAAGCAGCACTAAGATTCATACCAAATTATTACCTCCACTCACGCTGTCTGTGTCTTTGAAAGCATGTGGGGAAACTGGTGAAAACAATCAAATTCAAGAGCAGGAAAAAATACTGTAAAAAATGAAATTTGAAGGGCTCAATTAGCTTATCAAAAAGAAAACTGAGAAGTTATATGAAGGCAGTATGATTAAAGGCAGAAATTTTCCAATAATAAAGAATTTTGTAAACTCCAGTGTATAAGCATGTAATAAACAATAGGAGTTAAAAATAGGCAAATACAAATTACCAAGGGAAACAATGGATTCTCCATCTTCACATCCAAAATTTATGGATCCCTTAAAAATATTCTGTTGTTACACAGTAAACATCTTGGGAAAGAGTTAAATGGATAAAATTTGAGCACCTTATGTTATAGGTGGAGGGGGAACAACATGATCGTCGCATAGTCCCCCATAGTCTTAACATTTCTGAGGCTGATAGAGTTGAGAAAGTTGAAGAGGAGCTCAGTTGTTCCTACGCAACTGAAGTGGGAATCTTTTAAAAAACATTACTGGTTACATTTGTAAATTAAACATGCTTACATTTTAATAAGAGTAAATTAAAATGTGCTTATATTTTAATAAGATTTTCTTACTGAACCACAGTATCTATGCGCATCTGCTACAGTGCAAATCCTAGTGCAACATAACAGTGGTGATTTCTGTCAGGAACAAGAACATGTGATACAGACATGAGATGAAACAGAGGTTTGAACAGCTTTGATGCAGATAAACAACAAAAACGTCAAAATATCTAAACAAACAGTAATAAGTGTGGTATGATTCAGACATTCCATGTTACATGGAAGCAAACAATCTCTTCCACCAAAGTGTCATTGCTAAAACAGGAGATGATACCATTTTAGGCTTCATTTTTGTTAGTGATAAGGATAATTAAGTGAAATAGAAAACAGAAAGAAAACTCAGTTTAGTGATCACAACTCAATTCAGTTTTAGCTAAATGTAAAGCTATGAACAGACCTGTAGCTAAGTAAGAAGGTAAACCTGAATAAACAAAGGGAACCTGGTAGTGAATCCAGGTAGAATGAATTCTTGGGGCCTTCAACATCAAACCCAAGGTGCTGATGTTATTAAAATTTGTCTCAGGCAAATGGGAAAAAAATCAAGGGAAAGGACTCTAGAGCTAACTGGATGAATAGTCATTTCAAAAAGGATGTTAAGAACAAGCAGAGACTCAACGTGAAGCAGACCTTGCAAAGAACAGTAAAACAAATGACAAAGGGCTAAAGGAGAAGTAAAGCTGCTACACAGTGACTATTTAACCTCTAGACAGAAGACATTTTCAGTTTAGCCTCAAAACTAAGTGAATACTTTGATTTAATTTCAACTAATGTGATGTTTTCGTGGGAGCAAAACGAAAATGCAAAATGTTAATAAGATTATTGAAACATAAATAGCTTCAACTGAGACAGGAGTAGCACTCAAGAAACATTACTGCATTCAAGCTGGGGGAGATCAAATAATCTCATAGAACTGGCAAAGGAATCTCCAGTTAGAGCATTGCAAGAGAGATTTTTCAACAGTCTTGCAATCAGATGAGGAGAAGGATATTGGGGTACTAACTGGTGTTGGGATGGCTGAGGATATGATTAAAATATAGTGAACGTAGTGCCTGTTTTCAGAATGAAAAAAAATGTGACCTAAACCCATTGCAGGCTTGGAAACCTCATCTCAAGGGTATATTACTTTGTTAGAATTTCTGAAAGAAGAGATGAAAAACCATAGAAAGAAAAGAGAAAACGCTATGAAGTGCAATAAGAACGAATTAAAACAAAGTCTTGTGGCACTGACCTGTTGCAATTGATATACAAACAAACAGAGAGAGTAGAGTTTGTCAGTTCGATCTGCATTAGTGGACCTGAAGAAGTGCCATGTGGGAAACCTCACGAAAAATTGAGAAAATGGGAGTTATTGGAGAAAGTGTAAGGGAAGTAGGAAGCAAGGAAAATAAGTGAACAAGACTGGAACAGGTAGTGCTGAAAGGGGCAGGTTGAAGTAAAAGGCTGAAATGTTACTAGTTAGGCTCGTCAACTTTGGAGCCAACCTTATTTAATATTTTCATGATTGAACATCACAATTCTGTTGGAGTTATTCTGATGACACTGGTACAAAGTCGAAAGATCCTTCAATACTGAAGACTTCTGGAATACTACAGGGACAGGCAGTAGAGATGGAGAAGGGCTAGTGACATTGCATGTGGACATTGCAAGGCTTTACTGAGCATCCTGCAGGCGATTCTTCTCAACCATACCCAGAAGCAATAAACTGAAACTGGGTCAGGTGAACAGGGAGGCTACTAAGAAGGCTAGAAAAAGAGAGAACCCATCTTTATGGAAAGGACATTGCAGAAGGCTGACTTGTTTGTCTAAGTTGATTGTAGTGCAGAGGAGGTTATGATTGCAATCTATAAATATATCAAGGGTGTAAACACAGTGAGGGGAAATATTTAAATTAAAAGGTAATGTTGGCATAAGAAGAAATAGACATAAAAATATTAAAAATGCATTTGGACCTAAAATTAGAAGAAGGTTCCTAAGCATTATCCTAGTTCTTCCAGAGAAGTCATTGCAGTTAAAAAGGCTTAACTGAAATGAAACTAAATAAATTTATTAAATCAGTTTTAGGATATAGTTGTTTGTGATATCAAGGGCCAGGATTCAAGGAAGTTCCTAGTCCTATGTTCCAGTGAACTGTATTTAGGATCTTTTTCAGTTGCAAGAACAGTTGTGGCTGAAGATGCAGTTCCTGTATCTTTTATAGCTAGATCTGTGACACACGTAGTGCAACAGCATGGAAAGGCACCAGAATGAGCTACAGACTCAGGATTATTTGTAGGAGTCTGTGTCTGCCTTTCATGCAGCGAAGGTATTGTGAGAAGTTGTGGGGACTATAAACTCAATATCTGCTGCGAAGAACTACTGAGGAGGGTGACCAGTGCATCCTCTGGGATCCAAAGAATAATGGAACAAGAAATGCAAGGCATAAATTATATCTGTTATCTGGATGACCCTAATTATAGTGAAGAATTTAGAAAGATCCTTAAAGAAAGCTTGAACGAAGTTCTGAAGAAATTTCAAAATTTACTGGGGAGATTGTATAAATTCAGAATGAGACCATGCCAGCCTGACAGAATATCTCAGAACCTGGAGAGTTTCTAAGCGGCTATTTTAAGCTGCTTTTGCAAAATTAATTTCAAATGTATAAGCCTTAATCACTCCAAGATCTGGCTTCATTCCAATTCCACTGGTGCAGACTGACAGGGAAGTCAGAGCAATGCAGCACATGTCATTGTCTCCAGAGATATGGCTTCTACGTGCACCTCCTGTGCTGGGGAACCAGCAAGGCTCATCCACTACGTGGGGATAAAATTTCAGTTTGTATTTTCGTTTTCTCTTTGGGACAGCAGCCAGGATGGTGTTGTGCCCTTAGCAGTTATGTGTGAAGAATTCATCCCAAATTCAGAATTGACTTTAGATTAACTAGAGCATTGTTATTCTGCATTATAGAAGAAACACCATGTCTTTAATCCTTACCTGACATCAATGTTATGTAGCAAGAGCAAGAAACTGAGAATCTAGGAAAAAAAAATAAGTGCATACACTTTTTTCTTTCTTAATTTAGCTATATGGACCTCTGTTGAAATGAATACACCCACATGTGGACACACACAAATCTAGTGTTTTTGTCTACCAGCTTAAATACAATGATACCTTTACAATGGTACGTTTAGACATCTCATAGGTTATGATTCTTCCTCTCTCACACTGTTGGGATTTAGGATTGGAAATAAGATTTTTTTAAAAAGTTAAAACAATAATTGGAGATGGAGTGGAATTTATCAGTCAATCACACAACACGGAGTAGCAGTTTGGAATTTGGAAATATTTGGAAATATTGGAACTATTTCCTTCCAATACCGTTCTTGTATGTTCAACAGGTGTTAGAGGGAGAGGATGAATTTGGTAATGTCAAGATGTAAATAGAAACATGTTTGGTTAAATGAAGGTATTGTGGAAGGAGAAAATAAGTAGAAGAAAGAAAGTTTTGGCAGAATAATTAACTGAGATTCTATTACTTGTGTTCAAGTTATTTTCTTCTTCATATATCCCCTTCATGCGGCAATAGTTAATCTGAAGATGTTAGTACTGAAAAGAATATGGGGAAGCAATTATAACATGGGGTAATGTGTGATTTTTCCCATTTGAAAACTGTTTTGGTGTTGTTTCTCCACAAATACCACGTTTGTAGTTTAATTTCTAGCTGAACTTTCTGGTTAAATTGCTAATGTAGCCCAAGAATTCTTTGAGGACATCTGAATCATCAACACTTTTAAAGGCAAGTTACTTATTTCAGTATTGAAATACAGGATTAGAAAACTATCTGTGTACAAATATTATGAAGAAGAAGAAGAGCAGGCACTAGACCTCCTCCTATACCAACCACAGGCTATTGATTCTGCTCAAAATATTTCAGGCACTATTCTACTAAAGCTGACATCTGTCAGGGCTACTGCACCTCCCTCCTCCTCAGCTCTACGCCATGCATTCCCTTCCACTCCTTTCCACGTGCAGAGGTGATCCTTTTCTGCAAGCTGCTCTGCCCAAAACTTAATCACTGTTTTTGTAAGGTTTCAGCTGGAACTGGCTATTGACCTGTTTGCACTAGTGCCAGTGCAAGGCACAGAGCAGAAATGTGCTTTCGGTTCTGCATCAGCACCAGAGCAGATGAAAAGTCCATGGAACCCCGTCTGCAGTGGTTCAGTCGTTCACTTTGACAACTGGTCACGTTCACACAATTCCCTTCTTTTACTGTGGGGAGTACAGACAAATCTTACTCTTAAACACTGTCCTAATCACTAAGAGAAGGAAAATTTGGGGAAAAAAAGGAGAAGGGAAAAATTCTTGATGTCTTCTCTTTACAGCATTTCCTTTTCTAGCATAATCAAACAATTTAAAAGCAGGTGAGAACGCTATGAACACTATGTATAGTTCCACTCTGCAGGCAAGCACCCTCAATACCAAGCAGTGGAGTCCTTCTCACAAGATTACTCTTCCTCACAGTGATTTCAGACAAAGTGAAACTGCTCCAACTGGGGACACTGGGAAAGCAGTGCCTCAAAGGGTAGGCTAATGGTTAGGATGCTCTTCGGTTGAGTACAAAACTCTAGCTCACGCCCTTCATGCATGTATTACAGCAGGTGGTTATAGAAAATGCCTCATCTTTCTAAACAGTGCAAATATAACAACTTTTTTGTTTAGCACCCAAATCCATTATTTGTGAAATACCCATTATTTGTGAAATCACGGTTGTAATAGGGCTAGATGGGGAAAAAAGTTTGATGTGGCTTTCAACAAAATCAGTAATGAGTGTTTTTTCTTAAAATGCCTTGGTTTAGCTCTGTGTTTCTGCTTTAGTGAAAAAGTGGCCTAATAGTGAAAAATGATCAGCTCGAAGGCAACAAAATTAGAAGATTAAAAAGTCAATACTCCCTAAAAGATAGAAGCATATCTGTATGTTGGGAATGACTGCAAGTATTTCCAAGGCATAGTCAGAAAAAGAGGATCCAAACTATAAAGAATAATAAGAAAACTATTCCAATTTAAAAGAGATAATGAGAACTGTAGAATATTTTCCCATTATTGCCAAGGGAATCACTGAAGAAAGTGATATCAAAACAGGTTTTCTGGAACAACAGGGAGATGTATGAGGCTTTCGTATTCTTCATCCAGTGTCCTGTGATCATTAGATTGTGTAGATGTGTTTAGGAGATGGTCTAAATTGATTCCTGCCATCTCAAGTATACAGAAGATAAGAAGGAACAGGCAAGAAGCCAACTCACATCAATGGGAAGACTTTCGCTGACTGCAGTCGCCTTCAGATTAAAGATTTCTTTTAGAGGAAAAAAAATAGTTTATTTGGCAGATGTTTTTGTCAATTTAGGTCTATAAGGCGTAATGTAATGTTTGTAATTTTTTGCATTTTTATACCGATGAACTATTTCCCAGGTTCTGTGCAACCCACCCAAACAAAGTAAAGACTCTTGTGTGTTCTGTGTGTAGTGTTTCTCCTGCATGTCCTGGCCTCAGTATGTGAAATTGGTCCTAGATCCAAAATGACTGCCTGTAACTCTTCACGTGGCGGTCACAGGGACCAAGAATAACTATGCACTGCTGCTCACGAGAGAATGGTCTCAGAACTCCCTGGTAAGACAGATACTGGTGCAGCTACATTACTAGAACTTGGAACCGTGTAATACAGAATGATGAAGTAACTGGGATTTATTCTCAACAAAATTACAGTGAAAAAAAAAAATCAATTACTCGTTCTGCGCCATTCATTGTGATCCAAATTGATTTTTTTTGTTAATTCCTACAGAAAGACCAGAATAAAGAAAAACTTTATTGAATAAATGCAGATTCCAGGAAATAATTCAATAAGCCATGTTTCAGTCTCATGTGCATCTGCTGTAAATATCAATGTAGGGCCAAATCCTTTTGGCTTTATCTAAGTGAAGCCAATTTCAGTTAGCTTGCTGGGGCTATTTATCCCAGATTTGCCTCAGAATATCTAATAAATGCAAAGCGCAGCCTGATTTGAATGAGTCATTCCTACTGGGAACTGGGAAACAGGAAAAAAGTGAAAATTTGGTTCTTTGAAGGAAGAAAAAGAAAATCTTACTTTTTTATTATATTCTTTGATTTAAATGATAGAGTTGTGGTGCACAGTTTAAAGTGTCTGCTAAGAGTTTGTTTCACTGCATTGTACATTTTAAAACCATATTTTGTGAGTCTGTTTACTTCACATTTGTCCTCTTTCCCCTGGCTTTTTTGCATAATATCTTGGTAAGTAATAAGAAGCAGCGCTGCAGCTACAATTTAATGGGAAACACAACTGTTTATTGAACTAGATACCCATTATTAATTTAACAACTGAATACAAACGCTTCTGGCAATAAGTGCAATAATTCTGTTTCCTTGATTACTTAAGGTTTGCCATTGGTTTCAGTGGAAGCTTAATCCAAACCTCAGAGGGGAGAAGTGCTGCTTTTTAACACTTGTAAAGAAAGAACAAGTACCAGCCTAATTCGGTTGTCCCGCATGCATTCCCTCTGTCATCTTTTATACACATCTCTTCTGTGGTTTTAGGAAGAGATTAAAACTATTCCCTTTTTCATCATTTTCCTAATATTTTATAACTCAATTGGAATGCCAAATCTGTGCAATAAAGAGGCTACAAGTAATTTTTTGTAATGAGTTATCAGAGCTCATGGTAAGTGAAAAAAATTCCCATCTTTGTCTTGAAATGGTATTACCTACTTTTTTCAAGCAAGTATTGTATCATTCAAATTGGAGCACTGCATAATGGGGCCTGTAAAGCTGCGTACATTTCAGAGCTAATCTGGAGAGTTACACCAGAGATTAATTTGGCCCAACGAGACTCTAGAGGGCAGTCTTGGTATAGTAAAAGGAATATATATTTTTCTGTCATTAGAAACCTCACTCATGTAGATTAAGTACAAAATGTACAACAGAGTTTAAAAAGTGCAACTATTTTTAAAGATTTTAACAAAGTTGTTTAATTTTATATGAAATATGAATACCTTTTGACATAAGATAATAACTCACAATAACATACTGTAATTTAAAATCCAGTAGATTTTTTGTATTGTTAAGTAGGATACCCATAGGGTATAATGAATGCATCAGAACCAAAAGTAAAAAATATGGCATGCTTCTGAATTTTAGCTGGTTCAAGCACTAGTCAATTCATACAATGCATTTCCACCAGCAGTTTAAAGGTTTACCAAAAACCCACCAGAAGTCCTTTGCTTAAAAAGAGTAGAATAAAATCCAACATACAGTGCAGATGCAAATTTAATGTCAGTTTTTAAAAGATGTGTTTTACTTTATAAGTAATTAATCTTTATACACAAGTTTTGACTATTGTTGGCAGAAATAAAAATTGCGTGCCTTGTAAATTTTTAATTGAGCAATTCTTAGATTAAAAAAATGCATTAGTCACTTCGACTATGTTTAATATTTTAGAAGAAGTTGTTCGGCAAGAAAACAAATCATTGGTAATGAAAAACAACGTGCAGCTTGTAAGTACTTACTGTGCAAACTTTTGAAACATGTAACCTTTGTTTCTTTGCAGGCAAACAATATCGTAGGCTTGTTTTAAAATAGGAACTTACTTCCTGTGTAAGACTTTAATCTGTATATTTCGAAACATTTAGAAGGGAAAAGAGAATCATTATTCCCATTTTATAGAGGGGCGTTGCTTTCTCTGTTGGCTACAGCAGTCGTGCCGCAAACTGGTCGGTGTAACAAGGGCAGCCAAGCGACCGTATCTCAGCTGGTTTGGGTCACGCACACAAGGAGGATGAAAGATTGGAAGAGGTGTTAGACGACAAGCCAAGCTGCAACCCTGTAAACTTCTGCTCAGCTGTCCTCCATACCTGAAGCAATTAAACTTCCTACACGCCCCTATCTTTGACCTTGAAAATTTTGAGGAGCGAAGAGTCTTACTTCTGCCGATTCTCCAAGCAGGAGGAGGGACTTTTCTGCTCCAGCTCTGCTCGCTTATGCTCATGCTTGAGCTGGACTGTGAAGCCATCTGCTTCTCTGCCCATGTCACATGGGAGGTTGATCAGCTGCAGTCTCAGAGTCTCTCTACAGACTGGACTTCGTAGCCAAAAATATAGTGGTATCCATTTAAAACACAGTCAGACAAAAGAAGCCACATTTAAAAGAAAAATTATCATCTGGTTACAGACCTTTTTTTAATTTGGCAAGAGGAGCACTCATCCAGTATGTGGGAGTTGGATTCAGTCTCCTCTCTGGCCCAGGAGGCTTTAAACCAACATTTTGTGCAATTTTGCTCTTCCTGTTTTAGTGGGAAGTCAATTTACCCTCAAAAAAAAAAAAAAAAAATTCCTAGGGCTAGTGGGAGAAATGGGGCGGAGCTTGAAGAAGGACACATTGTAGGGATCTCCATGCTCACCATAGGCAGGCTGGGATGCCCTACCTGTTAGACCAGGTAAGAAGTATCTGCTGAACAATGTTGCCTTTTCTGCCATGTTATTACCATTTTTAACACTGTAAATCTATCCTTGGCTTGGGCTGATGCTATGCATTAAAATAATAGTAATAATGATTTGCTGTATCGGATGTGTCTTTCACCTCTCCCTGAAAGTATGCAGAGAAGCTTTCTCAAGTTATGGGTATTTTTGGTTTGGTATTTGAATTTCAAAACTGGATCCACAGTTCCTGGTGATCGGTGCTTATGCTGCTTTGCAGTCTCTCTGAAACTAGGATTCTTTCTTTCATAAATTAAAAATGTATAAAAACCCAACCAACCAAACAACAACTATGCTATTCTTTGCCTTCTAGAAAATGCCTTCAGATTCCTGCTGATGAAAAGGGCCCTTACAGAGATTTTCTTCTGATATCAAATTTCTTATTTCAAATTGTCATTGATTTTGTGTAATGTTTGATTAAGATTAATAGAAAAGAGCATAAAGTTTAAAAACAAACTTGCAGAGTCTTCTCTGTTCTCAATTTCCTGCAAAGTTTGCTAAAGCATAAACTTTAAGTGTAAGCAACTTCATATATGTTTATGGATTTGAAATACATATGTCACGTGAAGCAACTAATGATTTTGTTGATTTTGTTCTTTTAAAGGGAGAAGTGTTTATCAAACTTTTAAAGTATAATGATTAAAAAAATACTGTAAGTAAGCCTTTTATGTGCAAGTCTCCTCCAGCGAATAAAGAAAAAGATTTGTAGGAATATTTATAATTTCCACTTAGACAATTAATTAAATTTTTAAAAACACAATCCAGGAAAGCAGTGTGTATTTCATGAAAATTTACTTTTCTGTTACAATTCATATAATTATTACTAGTGCTAATAACCCTAACTGTCCCAGAAATTGAAATAGTTGAACGCTAAAAACAATGATTATTCTAGAGAAATATAACACAGGAGAGTATATGGAAAGTGGTTTCCTTTAAACAAATACTACATTCTTATTATGTAAGTCTGCACATTTAAAGAATGTTAAAACAGAGCAACTTCCTTCAAAGAATAAAATCTATTACTTTACAGAGGTGATGCCTTTATCCAAACCAGAGCTCCTTGCCTTATTCTCAGTTCACATAGCGTTTTTGTGAACCACGCTATGAATTTTTAACTGACAGTCTCGGTAATAGTACTCCCAGAATTTCACTGTTGTGCAATATTCAAGTGGAAAAAATATAAAATTCAGAAGGTTTTTTTTTCTCTTGTAGGGAAACTGTCAACATAGTAAAATGACTGCATTTATCATTCTCAGTCTTAAAATATAGACTTCGAGATACACACTTTTGCTGCGTCTTACTGGGTTCCTGTTGATCTTTCCCCATCAAAGGGAGCTCATGTACCGTAAGCAAAACCAGCTGGGCTAGCACGGCACAAATGAGATGGCAGGACAGCATATGGTAAAAGGAGAGAAGAGGAGGAAGATCCCCAAGCCAGTACCACCGCTGGACACCTCCAGTGGAGGCACCATAGCAGAACAGCAATTGTTTCTCACTTGGAGTTTGTTGGGACTTTGTTGCTTCATGTCAGACCTGGCTAGAGATACCACCTTTCTTTACCAGTCTTGGTGGTAGATCTATACCAGCAGCTCAGACATCAAAAAAAACCCCTAGGTATACATGTAGTTTACCTTAGATATACAAATAATAATGAAAGTCATAAAATTATTTCACCCAGTTGCATCCTCAGTTCTTGTCCTTGTAAGCATTTGCTAGGACACACTAATTTCTAAGGAAAAACTTCATGGAAGTCTACAGGTCTCTAGGTGGAGATGGAAACTATAGATGGAAACTGAAATGCCTAAATCCTTATCATCCACAGCTTGGGCCTCTCTAGGTGTTCTCCTACCACCTGTCAAAGTATATGGAAAGGGAAAGCATATACTCTAATAGTCCCTTAAAGGAAAAAAAAATGCATTTAGATACACTGGATTAAGGATAAAAATGTGAAAGAACATCATATCTGAAGTAACAGCAGAATTTATTGAAAGTTTTCAATATTGTAGTAAATCACATCATCTAACAAGCCTCAGGTTGCTTAGAATAAAAGCATGTTGAACATACAACAGAGTTTGGCTACCTCATCATAAAACAGCAGACAATATGATAAATTTGGGGGGGGCGGGGTGTGTGTGTGTGCTGCATTCCAAACCTTTTGAAGATGAGTTAGCGGCTTGTAGCAACAGCTAGACACAATTTCTTGTAAAAAGTTTAATATCAAACTAAATCAATATAACAGTAGTAAAAGAATTGGTTACAGTTTGTTGATCTCAAATGGTAATTGTAAATGACAATACATAATCAAATGGATATATTGTCCATACCACAGGTTACCTCAATATTGATGGAACTGTAAATAATAAGGTGCCTACATGGCACAACTGAATTTCTTACAAATTTGAGTGCAAATTATCATTGTATGTTTGGGTTCAGAGAAGTACAATATACATCACATCACATACAATATGATGGGGAGGGTACAATGTCATTTTCAGGGAAAGGAAAACACTGTGTATTAGGAAGCAGCAACTGAGAGGTATTTATTTTCAACTATGTATAACCAACTGAACTTGAACCCTTCTGTCCAATGCTGAGGCTAAGAGTATATTTTTATAGTCCTTCACAGACAGATATTATCCATATCACTTAGCCTATGTTCCAAACCAAGCAAAAATCAGTTAGCAGCATTAATGCACTGCTTAGAAAAAGTCAATACATTTTGTCTTGCTCAAGGCCTTTTGTCTGCTCTTAACAAAGCACTAACTGGAGCCATGTGGCCACAAGATGCATTGGAAAGTGGAGCTGAGCTTGCTTATCCTTGCCTAAAAAAACCAGAATGTAATGGTATCCTGCAGACATCTCATCTGATCTTGGAGGGAGAGATGTACTTCTTCAATATATGTAAAAAAGGAAGAGATACTCAGTAACTTTAAGGAGGTGCAATATTGAGACCACCCTCCAGCTGACAGCATCAGCATTCTAGTGCTCCGTGGCCTCAAAAGGTATGTTGATAAGCCTAATAATAGAAATTGCCACAAACATCGCTCCTGTAAAATCGACGGTGGCTTATGAGGCAGTCAGCCCCTGCTTTAGCCTGCTCTCCAACAGCAAACACAATTCAGCAAAGTTTGCAGCAGTTGCAGGTGTTTCTGCAGCTGGTTGGGTGAGAAGCCAGCCCTTCCAGAGACACCGTCAGTATCTCCAGGTAAGGACAAGCACAGCTTTGCAGAATGGAGGTGCTGAACATCATCTGAGTACACTGACAGAGTGCACTGAATAATTTTAACCAGAGGTGTAATTGCGTTAGCCTTTGCAAGAATTTCATTAGGCATAACCTGGAACTCCTAACTTTTTTTCCAGTCATTATACAAAAATCACATGAATATAAACACTGTTGACTGTCTCATCTGCCTGCACATATTTACTTCTCTAGGAAGGGGGATCCTGTTTCTTCTCCTTTCAGGGAGGAAGAGAAAGATTTTAGAGACCTAGGTCCTGAGGGAGAAATCGAAACAGAATACACAATGCACCTGACTTCTATTATATACACATTAGGTTACTAACATGGGCTCTAAAAATGGGTGCTTTTAGTCAAGGTCATTTACGCAGCTGGGTGTGCTGTGGCAACAAGTCCAGGATTTCCCTTCCTGAGTGGAATAACTAACAAATAGCTACAGCTGAAGATATTCCAGTATGAATTAAGAGAGATGTAAATCACTGTCAAATTAACAAGGTTGACAAAGTGGTTCAGAAGTTCAGCACTGCTCTCTGAAAGTGTGAAAACATAGCGCAGAGAATACAAATGAAACCTGCAGGATTCCTCTTAAGGATCATTAATCTTCATACCACGCTAAAGCTCTACCTAAAGTGTGTTTACAAAAACTGCTAATAGACATTACTTTTGATCTGTAGAAAACCTCAAAAATATTTAGATATGCTTTTTTTTAAGCTACTGGGGCAAGGGCGCCCGACAGCCATTTAAGGGGCATTTGGGCCTGGGCAAATACAACATGCTAGATCTGAAACACAAGGGTTATCGCTGAAGCAGAGTTAAGAGACCTTTAGCTGGCTCTTCTCTGTACAAGGGGAATCTTAGCTGGCAAAAGGGCTAAGGAATAATCTTTTCAGCTATAAGGGAACTGTCTCAGATAATGATTAATTGGGAAGGAGTGGCAATTCTTCTATCATGAACATGCTAGAGGATTAGGTGTCTTGCTCTTCCCCATCAGGATGGAAGATTATTCGCGGTTGAAAAGACTTGAGTGCTAGCAAGGTCAGCACTATTACTTTTGTTAATCTTGATGTGGTGTGATGTTTCTTATTTAATGCTTGTTATTTGTATATCTTTATGCTGTGTAAAAAAGAGCTGCTGCCTTAACTTCCAATTACGGTGTGTGACTGAGGTAATGTGATGGGAGTGGGAGTACGGCAGCACTGATGAGTTCTTTCTTCCTGCCTTCTGCTGCTAAGCAGTTGTCATCTTGTTTATTCTCTAAAATTACTAATTACCACACTGCAGTCACATAAAAGCCAAATGAAAACACCACCCAAGCACTTCCACAATTTTCTTTTGCTGGTGCATTCAACAGATACGTGAGTTAGGGCTCAAGGTACTTTCGGGTTTCGAACTCTGTGGCTCCCCAACAGAGACTACTGTGCCTCCAACGGAAGGGGTATTTTTAGAGCCACCAACAGATGATGCTCGTCAGTAGGCATGGTGGTTGGATGGTCACAACCAGAGGGTAGTAGTCAACGGCTCAATGTCCAGATGGATGCAAATGGTGTCCTTCAGGGGTCCATATTGGGACCAGTCCTGTTCAATATCTTCATCAATGACATAGATGCACCCTCAGCAAGTTTGTGGATGACACCAAGCTGAGTGGTGCAGTTGACATGCCTGAGGGATGCGATGCCATCCAGAGGGACTTGGACAAGCTCAAGAGGTGGGACTGTCTGAACCTCATGAGGTTCAAAAAGGCCAAGTGTAGAGTCCTGCACCTGGGACGAGGCAACCCCCAGTATCAATACAGGCTAGGGGATGAAGGGATTGAGAGCAGCCCTGCTGAGAAGGACTTGGGGGTACTGGTGGATGAAAAGCTGGACATGCGCTGGCAACATGCGCTCACAGCCCAGAATGCCAACCATATCCTAGGCTGCATCAAAAGAAGCGTGGCCAGCAGGTCAAGTGAAGTGATTCCACTCTGGTGAGACTCCACTCGGAGTACTGTGTCCAGCTTTGGAGTCCCCAGCAGAAGAAAGACATGGACCTGTTGGAGCAAGTCCAGCGGAGGGCCACAAAGATGATCAGAGGGATGGAGCACCTCTCCTGTGAGGAAAGGCTGAGAGAGTTGGGGTTGTTCAGCCTTGTTCAGAAGGCTCCGGGTAGACCTTATTGTGGCTCTTCAGTACTTAAAGGGGGCCTACAGGAAAGATGGGGACAAATTTTTTGCAGGGTCTGTTGTGATAGAACAAGGAATAATAGCTTTTAACTAAAAGAAGGAAGATTTAGACTAGATACAAGGAAGAAATTCTTTACTCTGAGGGTGGTGAGACACTGGAACAGGTTGCCCAGAGACGTGGTAGATGCCCCATTCCTGGAAACATTCAAGGTCAGGTTGGACAGGTCTCTGAGCAACCTGATCAGATGTCCCAACCTGAAGCAACCTGAAGATGTCTCTGCTCATTGCAGGGGAGGTTGGACTACAGGATCTTTAAAGATCCCTTCCAACCCAAACTATTCTATTCTATTCTATTTTAGCCATTTATCTGTGACACCCACTGCTGTAAACTCTGACACCTTAGCGTGGTGGTCCAGGCAGAAACAGTAAAGCCTACCATTTATAGTTCATTTTACAAACAACAGAAACATCATAAAAAGGTTCACAGACCTTTTATTAAGGGGAAGTAACTCTTATTTTGTCACCAAAATGGGTAATATATTTCCTGTCAAAGTGAACTTAAATGTCTGGACAGCAGACAGTGGTGTAGCTTATACAAAACAGTTGATGTGTGAAGAAACTATTTTTCTAAGAGCAGTCATCATTATAAGTAACAACTTACTTCAATTTCTTAGTTGCTGTCCCAAAATAATGGAAAACCATTGTCAACCTAAATAAATTCTTGTCTTTTTATTTACAACAATTTACTGACCTAGGAATTTTTAAAAATGTATACATATATGTATGTGTAAATACATATATAAAAATAAAATTTTTTGAACCTGCCCAGAAATTTCTGTCTATTTTGTTCATTGACAAATTAATCAGATTTTTAATGCACATTCAAATGTGACTTGGACAGTAAGAAAGACACCTGTAGGTATTCCTTGTGATGGTGCCACAGAGAACCCAGAGGCCTTGAATACGCAGCAATCAGCACTTCAAGCCTAACGACTGTAAAGTGGGAGCACAACCTGTTTGATATTCCATTAAATCAAAGAATGAGTAGCTGGTATGTTAATGAGGCCAACTATTATAGACAGAAAAATCTTTCCTTTCCTCTTCGTTTTCAATTACTACTATGGGATCATGATCAGGGAGAACACATGTGTTTCTTTCTGTTCTATCCTGGTACGATCAGTACGATGATATCTTCTTTTAATTCTGAAGCAATTCCTTCACAAGGCAAAACACAGATAAAATCTACATTTTCTACAGTCTTGTTCAAAGCATTTCAGCTGGCAACTGAGATCTATATAGCTGGTTGGTTTGCTTTTTTTATTCTGCTGTATTAAAATTATTTTATTTTAGGTTTTCAAGGTTGCTGCTATTTTAGTTTCATTTTTGTTACTATTACCTTTTCTCTATTTTTAAGTTTCTACTTGTCGGGATTCTTGGTGTTTCTTTCTTTGTTTAACTGCTCTTTGTCATCGTTTTCCAGTCTGTTCTCCAAATCCCAGTTGAACCCAAGACTTTGACAATACTTCAATAATAACTGCTGGAATTTTACATTTAATTAAAACATATCTGTGTTAAATACATTCAGAAATTTCTTAAAGTTCCACTCTAGGCAAAAAATCTGCAGGACGCTTTGCAACTGAAGAGGGAAAGTTGAGGATAATTTAATTGTTGCAGGGAAAAAAGATGTTACGGAACAGGCAAAGGAGACAAAAGAGACAGAAGCATCCTGTGTGTATTTTATCCTCTGCTCTGGAGAAGTGCTGGCACATCATACAAAAAATATTAGAGAGGGAATAGGGATTGAGAGCTCCAGAAATCATTCTGCTGTGCAGACAACGAAAGAAGGCTCACCTCTGCCCGACGCCTTCTCTCCAGTGCTGCCCTCCTCCACAAACTCCCCTTTCAGCTGCCTTTAGCTCAGCTGCAGGGGGCTTCCCCCCTGCAGCCAGGTCCATGCAGACACCACCAGTGCAGAGATGATGTGCTGTTCCTCCCAGTGGGTCCACAGCTAGGGCCAGCCCAGAGGAGTGCTTGGCTCCCAAAACATGCAGGAGGCATTGGCCCATGGATGCCCGCCCTACTGACGCGAGGGTGCCAGAGATGGCTGGAAGAAGCTGTAAGAAATTGTGAGAGCAGGCTGCCTGAAGGGGGCCGTTCCCAGCTTCCAGACCCTCTACTAACAAATGCAGAGACTTCATCTTCCAGGCAAAGGAAGAAAAGCACAAATCAGGGCTCAGTTTCCCTCCATTTTGGAGAGAGAATTATCCTGCACAATAGCTGAGGCTACCACTGAGACCTCTCCTACACATCTGGATAAGATCCACCAGGCCAAGCTGGGCAAGCCATTGCTGTAGTTCCCCTGCTGGAGTCCTGTGAAGAGGAGACTTTGAAGAAGGACCCTCACTGCTGGCTCTTGGTTCCCCAGTGACTCAATGTGACCAAGTCTGGCTGAAGGGACTACTTCCCTCTCAGGTCAAACCCTTGGAGGTGCTCTCTTGGGTGCTCACTAGTAAATCCCTGGGTACTGACCATGGATCTTCAGACCAGGGCACCTCATGTTCCTGACAAAGTTCTCAGAAAACTGCATGCTCCTTCTTCCAGGGTGGTGGGCTGTGCTCACTCTGCAGTTGAATGTCGGCCTTCATGAGCTGACTGGGTGCCACATGTGACTTCTCGGCATGATTTCTAAGAGCATAGGGAAGTCATTTCACTACAGCATGGATCCAGTCTGCAGAAGGTGATCCATTCAGGCCAAACCTGTACTTTCTTGGACCACAACTAATTTGATTATCTGTGCTGCTTCCAAGATCTTCTACAATTGACTTATCAGGATCATTTGTCATTTGGCCATCTAGCATTTGACCAAAAGAAAGTGATGGACAGGCTGAACCAATACTATTTTATGAGCATCTCCTCAGTCTCCAAGGGCTCTGCTATAATTAGCATCTCTTTCACATCTGCCACAGGGTTTTCTAAGAGGCCTTTCCAAGTCCTCTTATGAGGACTTCCTCAGATCCTGGAAATCCTTTTCTGTGATCAGGTCCACTACAACTACTGAGCTGGGAAATTAAAGATTCCAAACAAAAAGTGAAGTCTTCAAAGTAATGAAATAGAACTTTTTGGTATCAGAAACAAGGGTACATAAAATTCTTAATAATATGTAGACTTAAGCAAAAATTATACAGCTAATCCTTTAATTTTTTTTTCCACTTTAATGTATAGGGTTTGTCTTTATTTCAAGGGGAAGGAGTGGGAAATAGGGAGAAAAAGGAAAATATCTAGTGTTTTCACTTCAGAGAAGTGTTGCTGAGATACTTTTTGCCTTGAATGAGTTTTATTTGTCTTGACTGTGGAGTCATAAGATTTGGGGTCAACCAAGTTTCTGAAGGAAGAGAATTCCACATTAAGAACATTTGTCTTTCTCTTTCTTGAGAAAGGCTTTTAACGCTTCTGTACTGTCAGCGATAAAATATGGAGCAAAAGGGTGGGAACATTTAATATACTGGAGCTGAAACTAAAACCTGGACAATGAAGCATGAAATGAAGTATGCTTGATATCACAGAGAAACAGAATTAACAAATAGGTAAGACAGAGAAAGTATGTAAAAGAACAATCTTTATGAATAAAAGGACACTAGAATGATTGTATCTTGAAGAGGACAAACTTAAAGATGGAATGCGTTTATGAAGAAATGGGTTACAGCATGTGTAATCATCAGAACACTTAAGGATGTATCATAAAAGTCTCTTTTCTCCTCTGAAATATTTCAAAAGTGATACATGACTGGATTGCATGAAGAACACTGAGTGCTTCAGAGGTGTAGGGATTTAAAGTATTACAAAGCAATTAAAAATTACATTCATTACACTGCGCTGTTTGATAGTATTATATACTTGCCTCTTTTGAAGGAAGGACGCTCTTCTGTTTCCAGTGACAAGGTTTCTTAAGGAGAAACCATAACAAGAGAAACACAAAGAGTTTCTATAACCTTGTAATCACACATGTCATACACAATGTACTGTTTTCTCTCTTTATAGCAGAAATGCACAGAAATAATATATAGTAGATGCTTCAAATTATGTTTTCTGTGACAGAAGTTAATTCTAAAGTAAGTATTCCCTGAAAGAGAAACAGAGAAAACATTTTTACATGTCTATCAGTTGTCCTTAGAGGACACAAAACAAATATGTTTTTTAAAGCTTGACACTGGTATTATTCTGTGTGGCCTCCGGCTATATGCTTTTTCCAGTTTGTAGAATTGAAAGGATAAGAAAACAGCTTTGCATTAAGAGGAACACATTGTACAGGTTAATCATAACCATGCAGAAATCAAAATGCTGCCAACAAAATAATGGCGTACTAGTGCCAAGGGAGTCACCAGGATGACTGTGAGGGAAGCTGTGGGAGAATAACAACTCCTTTGCATGTGGGGAAGTATTTCAGGCATGTGCTTCTAAATTAATTATTGATGTGGCTGAAACAGAAGTTTTTACTACTGTCGACAATAGCAAATACTCGTAAAAATTTAATTGGATAAAAGTTAATTTCAGTGTTCCTCGATCACGAAATGCATTAATTGAGAAGAGCCTTTTTTAAGATGTTTAAATTTTAAAAGGAAATAAAGCAGAAAAGCAGAATCAGGCAGGGGAATTTAACAAATGTAAAAATGTTGACAGAAGTGAGAGCCATTACTTAGTCAATATTGTATCAATTAACCAAATTAACCATAGTCCCTGATGAGAACTAAGTAGAAGGGCATGATTTTCTAGTTTGTCTGACTCATTCACATTATACGTTATGTGCGTACATTAGTGTACACAAATCAGAGAAACTAAAAGGCAGTGCCACATAAAATGTGAAAGAATCAGACAAAATAGTGTTTGTAAGGATTTTAAATGCTCTAAATCCATTAAATAATAAATAAATCATACGCTGCACTGGTGACAGTTGCTACTTTTGAAGGAGAGTGGCTAGTCTGCTCCCAGCTACAAGCTTTCCTTAGGCTGCCACGAGAACATCGGAGAATCACTTCGCTATATTCTAAACAAATAGCATCCCAAGCCATTGGTAGAAGTACTTATGGATTTTCAGTTTAAGTAGTTAAAGTATAACTATAAAAAATAAGAAAAGTGAACACGAACAGATTCGTTGTTCAGATGTGTGACATCAGCCTGAGACTAAGATAACTGCAACTAAAGTCTTCTGAGGTAATACTGATGCTAAGTTTTTAATTCACCATCATAGCTGAACAGCATAGTATAGCCGTATTTAAATAATGGAAATGGAAAACTGCATATATTATTGGGGGGCAAAGCTTGTAAAAGATTTTCTCTTCACTCACTGAGTTCATATTTTTAGCCCTGAGCATGTAATGTCTCTACTCCTCTGAGAAGCTGTTGAAAAGAATCTGTTCAGAGGGGACAACATAAAAGATAACAGCATGCAATTTTATCACTGGAGTAACAGGACAGCCTTTAGTTCCCTTTGAATATAGGGACTTGTGGGTAACCCAGGAAGAGCTCATATATTTGCTACGCCTGCCAAGTGTCTGAACACAGCAATAAACTCACAGAAATACCTGGGAAGGCCACTTGTCCTCCAAATTCCTCATATGAGAAACTGTGCGGTGAAGCTTCCTTTGACACTGGTATGGAAACCATGGAGGAGCATAAGAGAAAGCGTTCACAACACTTTGAGATTCACTGTAACTTTCGTATTTTCTCTTTCTGGACAGCAATTAGAGTGAAACACTTCAGTGAGCAATATTGCTGGCACACAGGCTGATTTGATGTAGTTGTGTCACCACTGTTTATTACATATAGTACCATCCAACAGAAAAATATGCAAAATTGAATTTATTTATTTATTTTAGTATTAACGGTCATAGACAGGGGGCATTTCTTAAAAGCTAACAATGCTACCATTTTCTTACTGAACTTGCTCTGTTAAAAAGAAAATTAAAAACGTTATTAATTGGTAAGGGCCAGCTTTTAGCTCTGAGCTATAATTATTCATGAAAAAAACTGTTTGGATTAAACTGTACAGGAAATTGTCCTCAGATCATTTCAGCTATAAGGTTTACAAAGAAAAAAGACACCCGCCTCTAATGCTGTGTTGGTCTGTGACAACTATGGTCATCTAACAGGTGCCACAAAGCTCCTTCCCGCTGTAGCTTATTCAAATTGATTACTGCAATGTACTACAGTAAATTTGCCCAAAGTATATCTAGATCACAGATGTACAGGTCTTGTTCACTTCCATCCTATGGTCTGGAGACTTGCACGTATATTCATGTGCAAGAGAGTTAAAAAATTCAAATGATGTAACAAACTACAAAAGAAGAATAAGCAATGGACAATCTTCTGTTTGTATAGTCTTACCAATACTGATAACACAATATCACTGTAACTAGATCTAATAAAAAATATTATCCATGGAAAATAAACTACATACAGTGTGAAGTTTGGGGGTTTTAGGAGCAATTTTTTCTAGTATTCTTATGAAAAGGCTACAATACATACAGCCAGTGGCAAAAGCGTTAGGCAGTATGTGTTCCTGTTTAACTGAGGCTGGCTTACTTATTAAAAGTCTTCTGAAGGAGCTTATTTGTACAGAAGCTCAAGATTTGGTCTGAAAAGGCTGCTTCATGGGTTAATGTATTCACCTATAAATAAAAGCAGTGACAGCTCTCCTGTCAGTACATGCTGATGGACGGTTCCTTTTTCCACCATTACAGCCTTGTGAATGTGGGAAAATTAATTTAAGTGGTAGTTAATTTCTAATGAATTCCATTCAAGCGGTTAATATGGTCCCTTGATGTTATGGTAACCTTCATGGATCATTGCATTATGTAAATAAATTCTACTTTATGCTGGTTTATTTAAAAAAAGGAAGATTGGTGAGTCCAGTCAAACCTTCACATATATAAACATGCATAAAATTTCTTAAGAAATCACTAAAAATAGACTGTTTAAGAGAAGTACACTTGATATGCTACAAAGCATACCATTCATCTTTATAAGACACATAATTTTTATATAATTTTGGCAGGATCATCTATTATTTGGAGCTCAGAATAAGACGACTTTTGGAAAGGAAACCCTCTTCACTCAAAATTGTATTAGAAATGCAGCTTGAGTGTCCTTGAGGGACTCTCCAAGCCCTTAGATCAGCTGTTTTGCACAGGCATGAATCACTGGACAGGCTTCACACATCCCAGCTCCCACCTTATCCCCACTCCCGGGGAGAGACCTCCAAGAGGGCGTGCTCTGCGGAGAACATACACATGGCATCTTATTCCTCAAAGTCATTCAGCTTCTTCCCACTTACTTCAGTGGGGTTTAGATCAGGCCTGTGTTATTTTACTGAAATTCTAAAATTATTTTTTTTAAAAAAAAAGCGTGCAATATTTATTTTCAAATATTAATGTATTTCAGTATCCAAATTCATGTACATGAACCTTATGGAAGGTAATGAAGGGTTCCTTTTACTGTGTCACACATACTACTTGAAGGATATAGAAACCCTTGTGTAGGCACAGAGGCTTCCATGGTGTGTGCGTTGGGTGGCTAAGAAACGCCTGGAGTTTTCGACCCCCCTGGTGGTATGTGCTGAGACTAAACTTCTCCCGTCCTCATGAGGAATTGAGTACACATCAGCTATCGTTTTACAGGCTCATTGTTTTCCCTTGTGAAAACATGACTCCTTATATAGGTATAAACTTGGCGGGGGGGAAGACAGCAAAATACCCTTTGCTCTTATTTGCTGTTTCAAACAAAAAAAAAACCCACCCAAAACATAAGCTGTTGTTCAGTCTTTTGGTAGCCTCATGCAACCAAACCACTTGACGACAGACAACAATCAATGTGTACCTAGGCATAAATACATTACAGCAGCTGGTCCAGACAGCTCATGACCAGGAGACTTGAAAGAGGTGGCTCAGGATATTTTTGGCCTATTGATTTCATATATTTTTCAAAATACTGAAATACCAGCAGCTGAAAGTAAGTACCACAAGCTTGCAAGCTAAATTCCACAGCTTAAAAGGGTTTTGATAGGGAACAAAAGCAATGACATGAAAATAAACAGAAAACAGGATTAAATGAAACACGACGTAGCACGCGTACATCATGTATCTTTCTTTGACTTTTTCTGAAAGAGGAAAATACAGTAGATCTCATCTATGAGAACTTCAGGAAAACATGTGACAGTTCATTTATGCAGCTAATTAAAACAGAGAAAAGGAGGATTACCTAATGAATTTTAAGGTTGGTAAGGAAGTGTCCAAGAGTGAGGTGCTAGATGGATGTGCCAAAACCCCAAACATTTATTGAGAAGCTAGCTGTGTGTCCCTTCTGACCTAGCACAAAAAGCAGGATGTTCAATCAAATCTGCAGGCAAGGTAGCAACAGGAAACCAGTATGGGGGAACATGGAAATATTGTATAGGAAGAATAAAATCACCCATGAACTGAAGGAGAGTTGTAGGCTACCTGTAGGATAAAAACCTGTGCATACTGGTATCTCAGGTGAAGACGCTGAGGCACCAGTGTCAGCTGGCCCATACGTTGTTCAAAGGCAATCCTAAAATATCTAGGGTGAGGTGTGTTTCCAAGCAGCACAGAGGCAGATAGTCATCTGTCATATTGGCAAAACCAGGAATATTTGGGAGGACAGAATTATATAAAATATTTCAGGAAAGATTAACTCAAAAGGTGCATGGTGTAGTCAATAATGTCTAAGAATGTATGAGAGGAAATGCTTGTAGGCAAAGGCAATATCTTTTATTAGACAATTGAGACAGTTGGAAAAAAAGCCAGTAAGCTTTGGGCATACGTGAGAATGTCTTGTGTACCGAAAAGCTTTCCTATTTTTTTCTAACTATATCAGTGATCTAATAAAATATATTACCTCTCCTTACAAACCTTATCTCAGAAATTCAAAAGTTACACAAAAGGCCTGTTAGGATGATGAGAGCAGCAGAAAGTCTGCTTCATGAGAAAAGACGAAAATTACTTGTTTTGCTTAGGAAAACAAAGATTGAGAAAGGACATGATAGCTGCCTAGAAATAAACATCAAGTGGGTAAATTCCCCAGGAACAGAAGTGCTATTTACCATAAAAGATAATGTTGGCATAAGTATAAACAAGTCCTGAATAAATGTAGAGCTGGAGTTAGAAGAAGATTAGGAAGAGGAGCGAAGTTCTAGACTATCTTTGAAGGAGCGGTGTTAGCAAAAGACACTGAATTTTCAATGCAGAACTTAATGAATTTATTTAAATAATTATATTAAGAAGTTGCCAGAATAGCAGGGAGTTGGAGTTTATGTATATATACTGCCTTTATGGCTTTTTCCAGTGGTCACCATTCTCCCAACAAACTAGCCTATAGCTGATTGTGGCCACACTACTCATAGGCAGCACCTTTAAAGGGCCTGGAGACACTACAACTACATAATGCTTAAGGAGACTCCAAATGTTGAATGTTTCACAGGCCTTAACACCAATGACTTCTACCTTGGCCCCTACCAATAGCCCTACCACCACAGCTCTCCGACCTGCCACACGCAGTCATTGCCTGATTCACACTCAGCACCCCACTACGCCACCTCTCGCTGTGAGCCTTCACGTGGGATGCTTTTAGTTTTGCTCTTCGCTTTTTCAAGCAGCATCAATGGACGCACCCAAAACTCACCAGAAAGGATCTTCCATCACAATCTCCTTGTCTTTCCTTGCCTGTTTTCCCCCCGACCCCTCTTTGAACATAATAAGTTATAAATTTTAAGTTCCTTAAAAAACATTTCCTTACCATGTGCCCAAGACAGTGAGAGGGGGGATTTTCAGCCTTCCATGTTTGTGCTTTCATTGGATGATGCTGAGGATGTCTGCTGCGTGCAGAAGGCCACAGTATGAAGTAATGTGAGACATCAAGGGCAGCTGGAGTAGTACCGGAGAGCCAGGACAGGCTGGAGGAACCAGGCATACTGCATATGAGAATAAGCTAGACTAGTCTAGACACTGAACTGTTTCTGGGCTTTGTCCGAGGCAAGCAAGCATCACACATGCAGGGCAGACGATCAAGTGAACAAGATGCAGGAGCAAACCCAGAGCGATTCAAACTGACTCATGAGATGTCTTATGTTTCAAAACTCTAGAAAGAATCCTAATGTATGTATATGAATTAACAACTGCTTGAGTAACGGATGTCAAAACATAACTGTGAATGGGAACCATCATGAAATTTAAATGTCTTTCACTGAGGTTTCAGGGGTATTGGGACAAGTGATAGGTACCCTGTGTTTCTGTTAGAGATTCGGCAGTCATATAGATCAAACACTGATAAATTCAGCATAATAAAAATCAGCAAAGTAGTAATAATGATAATGAAGTCGTGGGGAAAATGTTATGCCACTCAACACAATTTTGTTTTGTTACATTCAAACGCAAATTGGTACACCTAGCAATCAGGCATTGCAGCTACACCTGCCGAACAGAGGGCTGTGAAGTGCTAAGCAGTGCAAAGCCTTTACTGGTCATAGAAAACTGACAACAAACATCAACTCTTTACGGAAAGCTGTAGCAATAACGTGGTCTTCTGATGAAGGAAACAGAAGATTGGCGAGTGCAAAATTCAGCAGCATTTTAACCTCAGTGTTCAGCATCACTAAGGTTGATTCTGCCTACAGTTCCTGTGTCTCTATTTTTAAAAAGAAATGGGGGGAGGGTACAGAAAATAGAAATACCCAAAGCTAGAAAAAATATTTTATAGTGAGAAACCTAAGATGATTAATCTGATTAGCTTATCAAAAGACTAAATGGTGACTCAAATTTAGTGACTCCGTACCTTCTGCAGAAAGGAATTACAGGCCTTTAACAATGAAAGGCGCAACAGAATTCAGTAACTGCAAATGCAAGCAAACAAGCTCACATTTTTAACAACGAAGTGACAGTATTTTGGAACACACTCATAGCTGCGTGGCTGGCTGCTCGCCTATCCACTGCGTGGTCTCTGGCTGCAGCCCTGTTTTAGGCTTCACACCTTTACCTCTGGTAGGACAGAATTCTTCAGCCTTCAGATCGAGCCCCAGGTTACCGTTTCATATTTACTGTACTGTCATTCACTTAAATACATCAAATAAGTTCCCTTTGTGTGACTATGCAATTGGTGATCAGGATGAACAACCAGACAGCTTTCTTAAAACCAACTTCTTATTTAATAGCAGGATGAGCATTCAAAACAAAACCAAAGTACTTGGCACACAGTCTACATGCAATAGTTTTATCTCAAGCCTGAACTTCCTATGAAAGTGATCTATTTTAGATATCTCAATCACTGCTTCTATAAAGAGTAGCTTCCCCAGTTATTTCCTTCGTAGTGACAAGTCCCTTGTTGAACCACATGGACTCTGAGACCGCTTGTTCCCAGACTTTTCTTCATTTAGGCACTGTCCATTACCAATCTTCAATCATATACAACAGAGCACCTTACATTATTCCCTGCCTGTTCCTTTGCTTACTTTCAACCACTAAATGGAATCAATGTATTTTTAGATCAAACAACTTCACGAAGTTCACTTTTTTTTTTATTTTTGCACAACATGGCACATAAAGGCAGGTGGCTTCTTGAAAAATACTGCTCTCTTTCAACACTGTATTCACATTTACAGACAACAGATTTCAAAGTCTGATGCACAAGCTTCTTGGTGAAATGGTGAATTTTCCATTTCTGGAGGCAGGTGGATAACTCCAGCAAGTGACAGCTTCATCTTGGGTGCCAATATTCTCCCTGTACCCACTTTCATCATTTTTAGATCAGGTTCAATGTCTTCACTGTGATGAAGCTCTTATAAAGACTGCTGCCTCCACTACGAGTGCGATACGGAGCAATAACGAAACTGTTGCAGTTTATCTCCCAGAGGTACAGGAGTAAAACAGCACCACTTACCTAAATAACTGGGCTGTAAAGTGTGACAGTTCAATAACAGCTTCGTGGGCAGTTCAGCTATTCCTAGAGGAAGACAAATTCAGTCCTGGAGAGCAGAGGAGCCCAGACAGGTGAGGGCAGGACCCCTCACATGTATGGTGAGTTCAACTGTCCTGGTTAGTCGGAAAGAACCTGTCCCCTTCTGAGCCTCTGGGACTAACATGTTCACCCACCTGCCCCCACCTCCCCCCCCAATTTAAGCTACGGGTACAGATTTCAAGCTCCAAGTCAATAATCTGATGAGCTGCAATGGAATGAATTCAAGTATTTAAATGTATAATCAGCCCTATTAAACTGACTGTGACTCCTGTATCCTTAATTTGCATCTTGAAAGTCATTTGATAAGTTTTCAGCAGTGTGTATCAAGGTATGTCCACCCTTGCTGACTCAGAACTTCACAATATGGTGACACTGCAGATAAACGGAAACTAGCTTTGGTAATGAAACCTCTCTAGTATCAGGTGCACGGAGCTCACTGAAATCACAGAAAGACCTTGGCATTACAAAGAAGATATTCTGAACAGTGCCTGCAATAGCACGTTGTGTCCATTTGCACTGTTAGACAAATAAGAGAAAGCAGCCTGCTTCTCTCTTTTTTTCTCGTTTAAGAGTATTTATGTTTCCATTTTATTTTTCTCGTAAAATAATACTTTCAACTTTTAATTTTCTTTTGCCTAGCCACAGACTCATGGATATTACAGAACAGAAGAGTCATCTACAAACAAAGGAAAGCTTCCAATTGTTAATACTTTGCAAAGGCATTACCAATTGCTCTTAAGGTTTGCTCTTTCTTGTGCCTTTTTTTTTGCTTATGTACATAGTATGATAAAATAATTGGAAAAGCAACATGGTATCTACAGAACCAAAAAATAGCTATTATTTTAACTGAGTCTGGGGAACTCACTTTGGTGGTGTCAGAATCTGGAAAAGTCACCTGTCAGTCAGCTAACCTCGGCGTGTACCTCCTCAATCCGAGCAGACACAGCTCCCCCAGCACTACAGTTCCCAAAGACTTCTCCCTCACCTGTCATTATTGAAGAGCTATTGCCCTGAATTCAGGAACCAATACTGTAATTCCCACACACACAACCACAGACAAAGTCTGACAGTCATTAATATACATGAGCTCTAAGATTTATCCTCCAGTTGACCTAAATACATCTCTACCTGTTGCGTATCAGGAATCTGAGTTTCATTCCCTAGAACAGTTCCGAGGAGTTAAGCAAGTTCAGTCACTCACAACTGCAAATGATTTTCATAACTGTACGATGGAGACAGTCACAGGAGACATCAGTTGTCACGCTCTTACTCCACTGTGGTGATTTAAAGAAGAATGAAGAATTTCTGGAAGGGGTAATCTAGCCACAAAACCAGCAGGAACCCAGAAGCTGAAAATGTAATTGGAGCCTGAGTCTTATTTCAGGTTTTAGTGTAAGGATTCTTCTTCCTACGTTATTGGGTCCTATTTCCCCCCTAAACCATTTTACATTCTAGCTGTGCTCTCCTTATTCCCCTCCCTTTCATCTTCTGCCCACACAACATCTGTGGAGGGGAGAAAAATAAAAAAGAAAACGTCATTACGGACATAATATAGATTGATATTTTTAGTACTCCAGGACTAAATTTTTGGCCTGTGTAGCTTAAGTAGCAGTTGTGTACCCTGTCCTTTGAAAACAGCTGTTTAAGTAGCACAACATTCAGAAAGTGTGTAAAGACGGCTGTGAACCCTTAGCTACCAACCACTAGGCTACTGGCTGACATTATTTCAGTTTCTCATACTGTAGTTGTTGTACACAAACCTAAAATGAATGTGTATCACCACCAGCTCTAGTCGCATTCCTCATGTCATCCAAATTAACGAAAGTTATAGAATCTGATTTTTTTTAGAACACCTCTGTAATAGTTTGTGGACATCAACTAAAAAAAGGTACTTAGAAGTGTGAGATTCAGTACTCCTGCCGAACAGATGGAGAAATTGAGACAAAGCCAAAATTACTTTTTCAAGATTATATAGCAAGTCAATGGCAGAGTACAATTACAATTCAGAGCCTTCTAGTTTCTAATCCTATAATCCTCTTTCCAAAATCTATTAGCACGACCAAATATGCTGTTTCAGTGACGGCCACGAATGCTCCATTCTTTTGAACGCTCCACCCCAGGTATCACAAACTGACTGTTCAGATGATGACACATGAATAATTTACAACCATGTTAAACACCTGAATTCAAATTACTTCACATCTCAAGTTTGTGACTAGAAGCACTAAACTCAATGTCTTTAATTGTGAAACAATTTTTCCTAATTGTAAGTTGTTGAAATAGGCTGCTGAGTCAGCACTGTATCAAAACTTAAGTCTCAGGCTAAAGGGGGAGATGAAGACATAGTAATTCGTGTCCCCTTCTGCTGTACAGTAATCCTATTCCTGAATTCCACTCCCTGTTTCTGAGCATAGACTGTATTTAATGGACAACAGCCTGACATGAGTAAATCTGTCCCTGAGTCCCTCACACTACTGCACTCAAAAAGCCTGGCCAGAGATCACCTGCTGCTCCTAGCCCTGGCAACTCATACTCGCACGTCTCTCTCTTCACCATCTGACGTTGCTCTTGGCAAGCGAGCCCTGGTTTGAACACCTCCCCAGCGACCCACCAGCACAATTTGTCTTGTACCAGAGAGCTGCCCTTTCTTCTGACAGAACCAAGGGGCTGGATTAACTATTTAGGAGGCAATAAGACAAGCTGCCAGTTATCTTTCCTAAAAAACAAACAAAAAAACCCCAAACCAACACCCAACTCTGCACACCCTTACTTCATCTGATGGCCAGCTCATTTGATCCTCAGCTCAGTCCCTGCACAGTCCTTATTATCCTCCAGCAAGGCAGGTGGGCCTGGAAATCACTGGGTTTTCTGGACATACTTTTACCTGTTTACATACACTGTTTAACTTAAAGGTGTTCTGATAGCTACTCACAAGGTATCACACAGGTTCACAGCATACCGGCCTTTCCTTCTGCCGGAACAAAACACACAGCACACACCTAGAAACGTGTACCATTTACTCAAATCTGAGAATTAGAGCTTTTAAAATCTCTGGTTGTTTACACTGCTTAAAAGCATGTTAAAGGTGTAAAAATTTTCCAAGAAATTTCTCTGCTTACATTTTATTTACATGCACAAGGTACAGGTATTTAGAAAGTAGTTGTTCTTATTTGTGAGTGCGTAAATTTCAACCAAACCTTTTGAAGTACAGCAAGTTTTCCACTACTTCAAGGTTCTTCGGTTTTGAAGACGCTTTTACATTTTGAATCAGCCTGTCTCTCTTCAGTTAGATGAAGCTAGCCATTTCTCTCCCCCTTCATTGCCATAAACTTGTTTGATGTCCCCCTAAGATGGATGTATACATTAACTAACCTGCTCCTCTCTCCAAACCCACATTTCTGGTGATGAGATAGAGGAGTGAAAAGACAAACTGCCCAACACACGGGAACCAGTCAATAACTATTGCCTCTGGGTTGCTTAGCCACAGCTTTCCATGCTTAGCTTCTCATTGTCCACCAAGCACATAGTAAAAAAAAGATGCAATTATAAAAGTTACTGTAACTTTCAAGTTGTGGGATTATAACTGGGCAGAAAAGTTCTTCAAGTCATCAAACTACCCAATGTTACAGCAACCTCAAACACAATGCTCAACCAATTTCACCTCTTCTAAGTTGGGGACATTCTCTCACGGTACTCTGGCAAACTTGTAGTAGTGACTTGATAGTTGTCCAGAAGTTTAGTTTGGTACCTTCTGTTGAGAACTTGCAGTTCACAGGAGGACTGAACACTCCTGCCCCAAGCATAGCCACATTCAGAAGCATGAGGAGCACCTTTGGAGACTGTAGCAATTTTGGCTGTCTAATTGTAATCCACGGGTACCAGTCCATTAGAGTTTGTATTCAACAGTATGCTTGGCTACGTGACCCCTGAGGCACTGCTGTTCCCAGTCATTCTCCACACCTCTATTAGGAGAGAGTTGTTTCAACTAACACACGTAAAGTTGTAAAAAAAAGGAAAAAAAAAAGGATAATTCTGAGGCCTCACTAATTTATGTGAGTGAGCCTAAAGCTCTGCAGAAACTTAAGGCAAATTAGCTGGAACCTAAAATTACTATTTTTATCTTCTTTGCCGTAAACACCTACACAAAGTAGTTTAGAAACTCCACCCAAAAGGCAACGATTCCCAGGTATTGCCTTATAAAAAGGGTTAAGGTTTGGGAAACTGTAGAATAGTAGGTACACTAGAAACATCAGAGAGGACTTCTCCAAAGGAACAGGAGGCTAAGAACCCTTCTGAATACACTGTGAGTAGTCAATATATCATTAAATGACAGTAAAACTTAAGACACTGTTGATTACTTTATACTAATTAAAATACCACCATCTCCCCTCAAAACCCACAGTGATAAGCAGCAAGGGTTATTTACACTGGCATTACTGAAGCTACAGGGGATCATGTCTGCTGCAACTCAATAGTTAAAAGAAATTTTTACCTTACCTATGAACCAAGCCAAAAGCCAGAACACCAACGTTCAATGTAACATGTTTACTATTATTTGCCACTTAAGAGCCCATCTGAGTTTGAAACTACTAGTTGTGCTATTGCAGCTTTCAACATCTAGGGGTTTTTTTAAGAAAGATTCACTGTGTATTGTAATAATGCACAATCAGCGGAGATTTTTTTCATTTTGCTTTAATTAAAAACACAAATGAGTCTCAGAGTCTGGTGACTTAGCTTTGCCCTTACTAACGTAACAGTGATATGATTTTAAGTAAGGCTTCACGGCTAAGATGACAAGAGGCCCTGAAAGTTGTGGCTTCCCACTTCAGTTCTCAGCATCCATGGCCTGAAGTTACGGCAAGGGCCGTCAAGAACTTAACTCGTTCTACCTTAGCCTTAAGACGAAACTTTGCCACCTACACCGTTCTGCGATTCGCGTCCCCAGCAGTCAGCTCTCGGAGGTCAGGGGGCAGCCAGGGAAGAGGGAGGGCGCGGTCCCAGCGGCAGGGACGCAGAAAGCAGGACCTCCAGGCCCGACCGCCGAACGCCGCCTTCGTCCTCTCCCCTCCGGGGCCCCGCGGCGGCTCTCCCAGCCGGGAGCGGCTCCCGACCGCCGGGCTACAGCTTCCGCTGCTTGTGCCGGGGGTTGGTCTTGCAGTAGACGTACAGCCGGCCCCGCCGCCGGACGATGTAGCAGTCCTTGCAGCGCCGCTTCAGCGAGGTTTTCGTCTTCAGCCCCGCGAGGAACGGCGGCGGCCCGGGCGGCGGCGGGACGGCCAGCAGGCCGCGGGGAGCGGCCGCCCCGTACCGCGGCGGCAGCGGCGGGACCCGGCTCACCGCCGCGGGCAGCGCCGCCGCCCGCCACCACGGGGCCAGGGAACAGAAAGGCGAGCGGCCCAGCGGGCCGAGCGGCCCGGCGGCGGCCCTGGCTAGGAAGGACAGCATGCTCCGCGCCCTGCGGGGACAGCGCACCGGTGAGGACACCCGTCCCACTACCCCCCTCCCCACACCGCCACCACGCCGCCCCCAGCCCTAAGAGAAGGCACCAGGCACCGACCGGCTCCGCCGCTGCTCCCCTCTTCAGCCCGCCGCCGGCCGGTCACTCCCCGCCTCAGCGGGCCTCGCGCATGCGCGCACGCTGCGGCCCGGCGGAAGAGCGCGGGACGGAGCGAGGGGCGGGGCAAGGGCCGCGCCCGCCCCAGCGGAGGGGTCACGTGGCCGGAGCAAGATGGCGGCGCCCGGCGCGACCTTCCGCCGCCTGCTGCCGCTGAGCCGCTGGCTGCCGTCCCGCCCGGTGCTGCCCGCCGCCGCTCGGCCCTACGGCGTGCGGGCCTCCGGTACCGGCGAGCTGGTGACCCACACGGGGCAGGTGAGCGCGGGGGGCCGCGGCGGGAGGAGGAGGAGGAGGGTGGCGGCGGCGGCGCGGGGGTTGGTGCTGCCCGCGCCGTTGCTCGGGGAGTGCCGGCGCGTCCGGGCCGCGTCTACGGGAAAACGCTGCTGGAGCTGCGAGCGGCAGCCTGGTGTGCCGCTTCGTGTAGTGTGTGCTGTGGGAATTAACGCTCCTGCATGATATGTAGGGAAAAGGTAGGCGGGGTTTCAAAAAAAGACTTAATTAGGGTCAGGGTCATTAGCCGACATGGGGCGTTGTGGTGTGGATCCAGCACTTGACGCAGCCGAAGGGCTGGCAGGGAGGAGGCGGGGCGGCGGCGGCGGCGGCGGCGGCGGCGGCGGCCCTGTGTCAGTGCCTCCGTCGCGGCTGATCCCGAGCGGCAGAGCTGAGCCTGCGAGCTCGGAGGCTGGCGTGGGGCTGTGAGGGGGGCAGGGCGGGCCGGGCCGCGGTGGGAAGGCTCTGCCTGTGGTTACTTCACTCGAGCGTAAATAAATAGGAAAATTGGATTTCCTAGTTTGGTTCACCTTCCAGATGGCAGTGTGGGGTCAAGCAACAAGGTACATTTAGATGAGATATTAGGAAGAAGCTCTTCACTCTGAGGGAGGTGAGACACTGGAACTGGTTGCCCAGGGAAGTTGTGGATGCCCCATCCCTGGAGCTGTTCAAGGCCAGGCAACCTGGTCTAGTGGGAGGTGTCCTTGTTCATGGCAGGGGGGTTGGAACTAGATGATCTTTAAGGTCCTGCTCAACTCTAACTGTTCTACAATTCTGTGATTATAAGTAACAAAATGTGATGTTTGCCTCTGTGGTCAGAGCTGAGGCTTCTGTTTACTGGCTTTAAGCCTCCTGCCCCCTTTCTTTTCTGCTTTCCAACCTAAAATTTATTTTCCTGTGTGAAACAGAAACTACTTTTTCTGTGCAGTGCATACTGGTAATATGTTGACAATACTTGAAACTAAGGAAACGATTTAAACTATTTAGTCTTGACAGTGCTGTAAGCCCTTGTGTTCTTTGTTTATGGCCATTACTTTTTAATAAGATCAAGTTTATTTTATACTTTAGGTATATGAGGAAGAGGATTATCGAAGAGTTAGATTTGTTGGACGACAAAAGGAGGTAACTCATTCTATTTTTACTCATGGGAGTTTTTTTATACCTGATACTGATGTCCTCAACTTGATTGCTATTATAAAAAAAACCCAAACAAACAAACAAAAAGAAAAAACAAACCAACCAAAACCAAACTGTTTGGATTTTGGGTTTCAGTGTTTTTTTCACTATGGTGAAGTTCTTTTAAGATAGCTTATAGTAGCTTCTGTGTACCTCCCTACTTTCGGCAAATTCGGAAAATTCAAGACTTGCCTACACCTATTAAGTGCTTACATTTAGGCTGTGGAAGTTGTAGGCATTTGAGCATCTTAAACTTGGACCAGTTTTTGTTTTAAACGTGTGCTTTAAGAAAATTTTAAGCATGTTTTTAGTGCCATTTGTGTTCAGAAAAATCACATAACTAAACGCTGTGCTGAATTGTGGACCTATATATCTGTTTAAATGTGTGTTCTGAAGCTTAATTTGCTTCTGCATACTTAAAATCTTGATCTTTACCTGAACTGAGTTTTTGATGAGGCCACTTAATTTCCAGAGCCTGGGAAGCATTTGCTGAAACAGTGAGGTAACAAATGAAACTAAAATGTAGAGCATTCTGAAATAACAAAGCCTCAAAAGCAAAGTCTAGTAACACCAGCATCAGCTAAATATGCTACTGTGAAGTTATCTTGTGGGCCTGTTGCTGCTGCTTACTAATTAAGCGGGTATGTGAAATTGTAAGTCCTTTAGCACTGAGTTCTCTCTAATGATCGAGCAGCACGGCTCCCTGAGGGATCTGCTGGCCTTTGGGAGGGAAGCAGAGATTGTTTCAGCTAAATTGTATTCCTCAATGCCTGAGCATCTGGTTAGTGCCTTACTGTTAATGCTATAAATGTGTATGTATAGTTGAGGCATTAAATATATGGTGTGGTAGGTTTTTAATGTAGTTGCATATAATTATTCCCCTGCTAAATTAATCTAAACTAATTATGCTGATTTCTGAGTTTTCATATTGAGTTTACCTCATTGTGTCACGGATACAATTTAACTCGCGCTGTGTGGCAAAAATAGGGATTCCACATGGGAAATAGTTAAATGACAATGTCACTTAAAATGCTGAAGCAGTTTACTTCTGGGAGGACAGTGGCAAAGTAGGTCTCTCCCAAATACACTGCCTGTTGCTCTGCTATTTCTGTAACTGTAGGAAACGGTTCTTGAGCCTAACTTTCCATAGGGCGCAGGTCCCTCTGATGTGCCTTTACCCACAGCTGATTTTGGACTCGCTTTCTGTGTGGTGAGGAGCACCCAGGGTTTTCAGTTCGGACCAGTTCCTCCTTCTCCAGCAAAAGCCAAGGTTTAAGTCTGCCGAGCAAGGTTTAATGCTAGGTTTTAATTGTGAAGTTAAAACAAAATTTACATGTTAAATGCTGGAATGATCCTCATCTGTGCTTATTAATGGGATCTCTCTCTTGGGGCTTTGCCATTACCCTAGGAGATCCCTGGTGTATTTCAGCTGCTAGTATTAGGGTTTCACAGACATGTCTGTAGTCCAAACTTTGTCTTGTTTCTGAAGCTAAAGCTCTCCTACGAAGTTGGTGACTGTACTTTCTCAGTCGCTTCTTCTCTTTGCCTTCGGTATGCTCCCGGTGGTCGAGCCTGGCTTGTGATCAGCCCAGTCCAGCCTTGGCAGCTTTCTTGTCTGGGGACGCAGCCTCTGGACGCAGGTGCCCTTGGTGGGGATGTCTGGGACCGCACCTGGGTGCTGCATGTGGCCTCTCCAGGCGGTGGCCAGGCACGGGAGCATGGCCCAGAGTACCTGGGTATTGTCCCCTCAGTTCTGCCAGACTAATTGTTAATGATATCCATGCGTTTTAGCTAAAATCATTGATCTCTGCACTGGATGTGCAGAACTGGAGGATTGGTGCTCTCTGGTAAGGGCCTGAAGCAAGCAACTGTGAGAAGACTGAGCATGGCGGCTCTTAAACTGCATCTGCTGCAGTCCAGCTAGGGTCATCCTGCCCTTGTACAACCCCTAAGGTACCACAGGAACCTTTTTGACACTACCGTTCCTGCTTTGGCTCCACCGTTTCTGTTGGGCTGGTGCGGCAGTGGGAGCTGTGACTGAAACTTACCTCAGAGCTGGTCCGGTTTAAATATAACCTCCTGTCTCCCCTCTGGATCTTTGGACCTGGTTCTATTCCAAGTTTGGTTTTTTTCTCTCAGCCTCGCAGACTATGTACTGGCACAGGTGAGTAGGTGGAAGCAGCAATGGGATTGTCAAACTGGCGCTGTGGCCAGGAAAAAAAATTGCTTATTATGCATTGGGCAAAGAGCATTTTGGTGTGCCTTCTTAGAGTATGCATATTTGTTGTGGTTTAACCCAGCCGCCAACTAGGACCATGCAGCTGCTCGCTCACTCACTCCTCCCACAGCAGGATGGGGGAGAGAAACAGAAGGATAAAAGTGAGAAAACTCATGGGTTGAGATAAAGACAGCTTAATAAGTAAAGCAAAAGCTGTGCATGCAAGCAAAGCAAAACAAGGAATTCATTCACAGCTTCCCACCGGCAGGCAGGTGTTCAGCCATCTCCAGGAAAGCAAGGCTCCATCACATGTAATGGTTACTTGGGAAGACAAATGCCATAACTCTGAACATCCTCCCTCTTCCTTCTTCCCTCAGCTTTGTGTACTGACCATGACATCATATGGCATGGAATATTCCTTTGGTCAGTTGGGGTCAGCTGTCCCAGCTGTGTCTCCTCCCAGCTTTTTTTGCGCTCCCAGCCTACTTGCTGGTGGGGTGGGTGTGAGGAGCAGAAAAGGCCTTGACTGTGTGGAAACAACTGAAAACATCTGTGTTTTACCAACACTATTTTCATCCCAAATCCAAAACATACCAATATACCAACTGCTAGTAAGAAAGCCAGCTCTATCCCAGCCAAAACCATTTTATATTCTTGCATGTATAACATCGCCTTTGAAAAGGCTGGCCCCTCCTGGAGCATATTTAGCTGAGGGGTAGGGCTGTTTGTCTGCTCAGTGCTGGCTCAGAGTGTGTTGGAAGCGGCTGGCGTGGATGAGGGATGAGCTGGGTTCTGTGGGTCCTGCTGAGGTGCAAGTTGCTGTGTCGCTGGCCTGTCCAGAGGTGGGTACGTTTTCCAGGCCATGTAGACGTGCTCTAGGAAAAAGCCCTACTTATCAGTGATATGCGTATTCAGGAAGTGTATATAAGACAGATTTACAGAGTGGCATAGTGATGTTAGATGTTTTTCTTTTTTCTAATGCCATTCTAACTGTTGTTATGTACCACATTCATGTTATCCTGAGGTTCCTGTGCAGTGATAGAATAAGGTGCATGGTGAGAAGCTCTAAATTACCAGCAGTTTTATCTCACTCCTGACCTTACTTGTCCCACCATTAGTTCTGAGTTTTATCAGCAGCAAATCTTTTGCAATTTTTATCACGTAGTTGCTAAAGCACAATACAGAGGCAGTGTCAGTTAAATATCCCCTGTTCCTGGCTGCTTGTTCCTGCTCATCTCTTTGCTGAATCTGCTTAGGTCGCGTTGTAAACCTGAGCACTGATGTGGCCTGTCTATCAGGGGAAGGAGATTACTTTTGCAGAGTTTAACATGCTTAGTTCACTGATCTGGCTTATGGCACGTCCTAAGAGTTGGTGGAGGAGGTGGGAGGAAACCCATGCAGGAACTTCTCAAGATGGCTGTAGTGGAACTGCTTGGGGAGGTGGTGAATAGCAATTGCTTTCTGTCTGACTGGAGAAGGTATCTGAAAGTTTTCATTTTTCTCTTACAGGTGAACAAGAATTTTGCGATTGATTTGATAGCAGAGCAGCCTGTGAGTGAAGTTGAAAGCAGAGTGATATCATGTGATGGTGGTGGTGGAGCTTTGGGACATCCTAAAGTATATATAAACTTGGTAATGTCTTCGTTCTGTGTATAGCATGTTTTGCCTGTAAATTCTTGTTTGTAAGATTATCTGCTTTTTGGCATGTTAGTTTAACAAAGTAAAAGGAGTAACCACCTGAGATGCTCATTTTATTTGGTGCCTAATATAAAATCAAGATTTCTACACAGAAGAGTTAGAGGGCTTCCATTTGAAGTTACAGAAATTTCTTTTTGAAATTTTGATTTGTTTGATAGGACAGTAATTTTTTTTGAAAAAAGAAATTAACTGAAGTCATATGTACAAGCAGTGCCTTGAGAGCAAAAACTAACATGCTTGCTGTGTTTTGAGACGCTCTGATTCTTTAAATGCCATCGTGTAGATTGAGGATACATTTGCAGTATTCTTAGGAACATGCAGTTTATTTTGAATGTTGTATGTTCAAGGAAAAAAAGAGAAGAAAACCTCAAAAAACCAAAACAACCCCCTCTTTCAGTCTTTGAGAATCTTGGTGGTTCTGAAGATGGAACATTTCAATCATGGTCAGAGAATCAGTGAAGAATAAATGTCGTCTTATCCTATTGACAGTAGGGATAGTTTCCAGTGTATTCTTGCTCTAGAGAGTAAAAATATTGAGGCTATTGTCATATGACCTTGGTGGAATCAATGATGACCAGTTGCTTAGGTACTCTTTTCAGGCAGATCCTGACTGCAGATGTCTTAATTTTTGCTTGCTCACATGAACTTTGACGTTTGCTTAATACCCCAAAAAATGGTAAGGGAGAGCTGGTGTCCTTTAGTGTCAGTGTTGTTGCGTGACTCCTAACATTAATCATCAGCATTTCTATTTTCAACAAAGTAAGAACTTCCGTAATGATTCATTTTACATTATTCAAAGTCAAACGCTTGAAGGTTCTAATTCATAACTCACACAACTGGAGTGCTGTGTTCGATGGCTACCAACTTTTCAGAAAGGATAGGCAAGGAAGGAGAGGTGGTGGGGTGGCCCTCTGTGTTAGGGGCAGTTTTGAAAGCCTGGAACTTAACAATGTGAATGGCAATGTTGAGTGTTTATGGATAAGAATCAAAGGGAAGGCCGATAAGGCAGACATCGTGGTGGGAATTTGTTATAGACCCCCCCAATCAGGATGTAGAGGCTGATGAAATATTCTATAAGCAGCTGGCAGAGGCCTCGCCATCGCTCGCCCTTGTTCTGGTGGGGGACTTCAACTTCCCAGGTGTCTGCTGGAAATATAACACAAGCAGAGAGCGAACAGTCCTGAAGGTTCCTGGAGTGCGTGGAAGACAACTTCCTAACACAGCTGGTGAGGGAGCCAACTAGGGGAAGCGCCTTACTGGACCTACCGTTTGTTAACAGAGAAGGCCTTGTGGGGGATGTAAAGGTCGGAGGTCGTCTTGGGCAGAGTGACTATGAAATGGTAGAGTTTTTAATTCTTGGAGAAGCAAGGTGGGGAGCCAGCAGAACTGCCACTTTGGACTTCCGCAGGGCGGACTTGAGCCTGTTTAGGAGCGTGGTTGAGAGGGTCCCTTGGGAGACAGTCCTGAAGGGCAAACATGCCCAGGAAGGCTGGTCATACTTAAAGCAGGAACTCTTAAAAGCACAGGAGAAGGCCATCCCCATGTCCCGAAAAATGAGCCGATGGGGAAGAAGACCAGCCTGGCTAAATAGAGAGCTTTGGCTGGACCTCAGCAACAAAAGGAAAGTTTACAGTCTTTGGAAAAGGGGGTTGGCAAATTATGAGGAATACCAAGATGTAGTGAAGCTATGCAGGGGGAAAATTGGAAGGGCCAAAGCCCAAGCAGAACTCAGCTTGGCCACTGCGGTTAAAGATAAGAAGAGGTTCTTTCAGTATATCAACAGAAAAAGGAAGACTAGGGAAAATGGAGGCCCACTGATGAATGAGATGGGCGCCCTAATGGTGGAAGACACAGAGAAGGTGGAGTTACTGAACGCCTTCTTTTCTTCGGTCTTCACTGCTAAAGCTGTCCCTCATGAATCCCAGACCCTGGAGGCAAGGGGGAAGGTCTGGAGAGAGGAGGATCTTCCCTCAATTGAGGAGTACCAGGTTAGAGACCACTTGGCCAAGCTGGACATCCATAAGTCCATGGGCCCTGATGGGATGCACCCACGAGTGCTGAGAGAGCTGGCAGATGTTATTGCTAGACCACTCTCCATCATCTTTGGAAGGTCCTGGGGAACAGGAGAGGTGCCTGAGGACTGCAGGGAGGCTGACATCACTCCAATCTTCAAAAAGGGCAAGAAGGAGGACCCAGGGAACTACAGGCTGGTTAGTCTCACCTCTGACCCTGGGAAGGTAATGGAGCAACTTGTTCTGGATGTCATCTCCAAACACGTTGATGAACAGGAAGTTATTGGAAGTGGTCAACATGGGTTTACCAAGGGTAAATCATGCTTGACCAATCTGATAGACTTCTATGATGTTATAACTGGTTGGCTGGATGAGGGGAGAGCAGTAGACGTCATCTACCTTGACTTCAGCAAGGCTTTTGACACTGTCTCCTATAACATCCTCATTAGGAAGCTGAGGAAGTGTGGGCTAGACGAGGACATAGCAAGGTGGATTGAGAGCTGGCTGTGTGACAGAACTCAGAGGGTTGTGATTAATGGAGCAGTGTCAAGTTGGAGGCCTGTAACCAGTGGTGTCCCCCCAGGGTCAATACTCGGTCTGATCTTGTTCAATATATTCATCAATGACCTGGATGAGGGGACAGAGTGCATCCTCAGCGGGTTTGCTGATGATACCAAACTGGGAGGGGTGGCTGACACGCCAGAGGGCCGTGCTGCCATCCAGCGTGAGCTGGACAGGCTGGAGTGCTGGGCAGAGAAGAACCTAATGAGGTTCAACAAGAGCAAGTGTAGGGTCCTGCACCTGGGCAGGAAGAATGCTACGCACCGACAGAGGTTAGGGGTGGACCTGCTGGAAAGCAGTTCTGAGGAGAAGGATCTAGGGGGTCCTGGTAGACAGTAAATTATCCATGAGCCAGCAGTGTGCCCTTGTCGCCGGGAATACCAATGGAATCCTGGGCTGCATAGGGAAGAGTGTGGCCAGTAGGTCGAGGGAGGTCATTCTCCCCCTCTACTCGGCACTGGTGAGGCCACAACTGGAATACTGTGTCCAGTTCTGGGCTCCCCAGCTCAAGCGGGACAGGGAACTACTGGAGAGAGTCCAGCGTAGGGCAACAAAGATGACTGGGGGATTGGAGCACCTGTGGTTTAGTTCTTGAAAGCTGATGTCTGCAAACAGAGAGAATGGTATTAGATCAGCTCATTTCCTCTAGCCCTAGCAATTGAAATCCAGGCTTTCGGGGGTGGAGGGTAGTCTGGATTTTTCACTTCTAATCCTATATTAAGGAATGCGAAGCATGAGTTTCCTTTGCTTCATGACTGCAAATAGTTATGTTGCTAAATAAGAGATCCCAGAGTGTTTATATAACTGTCTTGTATTTTGTCATGTTAGGAATGACTGCAACAACAGCTCGCAGTCAGTCATGCTTCTAAATTTAAAAAAAAATGTATGTACCTCTTGGAGAGAATATCATTTTATACAACAGTAATTGCTACTTTTCTCCAAAACGTTTTCTTTCAGAATTTTTCCTGGCATTCTTCTGAAATTTCCTCCTTCCTGCAAATAACTCGTGTCAGCTTACGTTACTGGCCAAAATTCCTGTCTAGATATAACATGGAAATGCCAAATCCTAGTCTGTATTAAAATAATTATGAAATGATCTTTTCAGAACATTGGAACAGATACAACCGAACTGACTTAAGATGTCCAGTTTGGTAAGAGGATCCTTTATTGCTGAAGAGATATCACTTGGCTTGACTTTAAAATTACATTGTTGAGATTAGGCCTGGTAGTTAAAAGGCTCTCAGAAGGGAAGCTGTGTAGGATACAGAAACCAAGCGTGAACCTCATACCATTGTTCTTGCTTCCAGTGTTTCAAATAAGATTAAACTCTCTACTTCAGCTATATTGATCAGTTTTAAGATGGCACATGTAAATAAGACAAAATTTGTAATTTCTAAAAGGTTTATAAAGTGAAACTAGCAGCTGTTGTACTTTTATATTTTTGCAGGACAAAGAGACAAAGACCGGAACATGTGGCTACTGTGGACTTCAGTTTAAACAGAAACATCACTGAAAGATTATCCCTGCGTGCTTGCAGATTTCTGTTCCGATGTTAACGTTTAACAATAAATAAACGCTATATTTAGAAACCCAAGATCAGTGTTTATGTTTATCTTAACTATGGGAAGTCCAGTCTGTACCTTTTTAAAATCTGGCTTGTCAGGTATTTGAGAGCTGAATGGTATTACAATATCTGTTTTGTACTTCATTTGGTTTTCATGGAACAAATGTCCTGTCTGGGTTGGCAGACTTCTTGCAGGCTTGTAAGTGGCTCATGGCTGCAGCATAGGTTTGATTTGTACTGGGTAGATTTGTATTCTTTTCAACACTGAATTGGATGTAAATGTTTACTGGGGGATTAATTGTCCTAGGTGTTTTTCTTCTGGTGTTGTTTGACACTCTTAATTTGTTCAAGGCCTAGTATCCATAGCTAGATTCACAAATGGAAGCACAAAGATACGATACCAGGAACAGTGTGGTGAGCAGGACTAGGGGAGCGATCATCCATCCCCCTGTACTCAGCACTGGTGAGGCCCAACCTTGAATATTGTGTTCAGTTTTGAGCCCCTCACTACAAGAAAGACATTGAGGTGCTGGAGCATGTCTAGAGAGGGGCAACAAAGCTGGTGAAGTATCTAGAGCACAAGTCTTATGAGGAGCAGCTGAGGGAACTGGGGTTGTTTAGCCTGGAGAAAAGGAGGCTGAGGGGAGACCTTCTCGCTCTCTGCAATTACCTGAAAGGAGCTTGTAGCCAGGTGGGGGTTGGTCTCTTCTCCCAAGTAACAAGCAATAGGACAATGGGAAATGGCCTCAAGTTACACCAGGGGAGGTTTAGATTGGATATTAGGAAAATTTTTTTCACCAAAAGGGTTATCAAGCATCGAAACAGGATGCCCAGGGAAGTAGTGGAATCGCCATCCCTGGAGATATTTAAAAGACAGTAGACATGGTGCTTAGGGATGTGACCTAGTGGTGGTTTTGGCAGCGTTAGTTTGATGACTGGACTTGATGATCTTAAAAGTCCCTTCCAACCTAGGCAATTCAATGATTCTATGATATTCTACTTAGTCCTGGAAGCAAGATTGTTGTCCCTGAATGACACTTGCTAGTTGCTTAAAAGAAACAGCCAGTGCCTTAGAATGGCAATCAGTGTGAGCTAGAGAGCTGCCTAAGTTGGCACACGTGAAAGCTGAGGACATAAGCATTTGTCCTCCAGTTGAGAGGATCAGAATGTAAATATCTGATTCTACTTGGGATTCACACGCTTGAAAGCTCTTCAGGAAGTAGGTCTTATCAGACTCGAAGTAGGGATTGCTCCATTACAGGTAGCAGCTTCTGCTCCTTTGATACAGATAATCTGGCAACGAGAGCATCCATCTATGTGTAACACTACCTAGGCTGTGTGAGGCTGGTTGTAGGACTTCATCTACCTTCCTGCTTAGTTTCACTCATGTAGCATTCCATCATATAAGGGTGACTCTCAAACAGAGCGTGTGCCTAGAGAAGGAGGATCCGAGCTTTGGTCTTAGCTCCAGAGAGTATTTTAATCTGTCAGTAAGTGACTTTTTTTTTTTTTTTTTTTTTTTTAAAAAAAACTGGTCATGGAACATTCTCCCAGGTAGTAATTGCTTCTTGGCCAAAATTTAAAGGGGCATGATTCTAAACCTGCTGTTTATATTGCTTTAGTTAAATTGATGTGGTGGTATCAAGTTGAACCAAATTATGTGGACCTACAGCTGCTTAACTTGCATGTGTCTATTTATAGATGATGTTGAACCAACAGTCAGGCTTAAAGCTGGTCTGAACTATTCTGTCTATAAAAGTTGTGTGATTAGAGGCTATACTACAATTACTCGCATGTACACCCCTCCTCTTTTTTCATTCATTCCACCTGTAAGAGCTTAACCTCCCTTTCTGTCTCTTCCCCATCTTCCTCCTTCCCTCTCTTTTTTTCCTTTCCATTGCTGTTGGTTTCAGTGATCATCTGACTGGCCTTGAATTCATTCTTTGTTATGCCTTGTAAATTCGGTGTAGGTTACTAAGCACTGACTATAAGCCCAGGATCTGACTGAGGCTAGATGGCTGTTATGATGGATGTAGTTTTGTAATGTTAGTGCAGTGGCCAGGTTCAAGAAGACTTAGTGTATGTTGCATTTTGAGTAGCACCTGAGCATGTACAAAGATGGCAAAGTATCATTTCATAAAACCCAGTAACTTGCATTCAGCCTGTCTGACCTTATGCAAATGATCTGTCAACTGAGCATAAATGTGACATTAGAAACGGTCTTCTGGTAATTCCATCTCATGCTCTAAATATAAAATAATTACTTGAACTTGCAGTGTCTGTCTTTAAGCATAAATCTGGTTGCTTTTTAGTCTGGCTCTCTACCAGTTTGTAGAGCGTCTTGGCTGGCACAGATCTCTCATGGTGCAATCATCTCTGCAAAGAGACCTGAAACAAGTAATCGTATGTTGTCCTCTTCCTTGGGCCTTTGATTTTCTTATGAATAATATATCTGTTTGGATCACTGCTGCTCATAATAAATTAACAATGTTTAAATTGGCATGGCATCTGCTGAGGACCCAGATAAATCCCATCCCACTGGTCTCAACTATGGAATGCTGTTCTTGGATATTCTCCCTAAAGTGCTTGTGATATGCGAAGCTGTTGACACCAGTGAAACAAAGAAGGTCTCTACTTCGCTCTGGTGATCTTCATAGGAAAACTTCAGACTTTGCTTCTTCGCGTTTCCTATGTGCTAAGTTTGTATATCTAGGTGGGAATGGCTGTTTATATGAAGCCTTGCATGTTGAGCCACGCATGGTGGGTGGTGTGGAAAGGCCAGCCTTGATCTTCAGCAAAAAGAAGTGAGGAAAAGCAGAAACTTTTACTATGGTGGCCACAAGCAGATACATGCAAAAATGGACCTACGAGGATAGACTAAAGCACATCAGTATCAAAGGATAGACTAAAATACATCAGTATCAACTCAACATTACAGTTCTCAGGCAACAAAGACTAGAAAGCAATACGGAATAAAACTTTCAGACTTAAATTCTTGAATTCTGCTTTGTTCTTCATAGATAATTCATCCCAGGCTGGAACTATAATCTCTTACTCTGATTACCAGAGTACAAACCGTAGTTTATACACGGTCACTATGGAAATATGAAGCGTTCTCCATTGATGCGTAGCTTGTCTTAACAACTGTATCTTGCCTTTACCTACTAAAACCAGATAGGCTCTTTTCTCTTTACTGCCACATACATTAAGCTTTTCTTGGTGAAAATAATTGTGTATTTCAACTTCCAAAACAAATGAGGACCATCCATCCTTTTCACCATATTACTAGGTAGCTCTCCGTCCTCTACTTAAAAAGTAACTAAACTGAATTTACAAGGCAAGTCCTGTTAGGTCACAAGAGCACAAAGCGCTACTATGACTACAGCAAGTGCACCTTGTTTAAAAGTTCTTTCAATCATATGGCATCTGAATGTGCTCTGGAAGTTGCTCTTGTAACAGACTTCTCCAAATCAGCAAAGAGTATCCCTATACTTCTGACTGACCTGCCGGTAATACTTGCACTTTTTATTTAATGCTGTTGCAAGTATCAGATAAAATGCAGCATACTGTAATAGCAATAGAAATGTTTGGTTCTGTAATGTCCACGTTGTTGGCATTCTTTCATGTGTTCCCTGCTATTGGTCTACGTTGATTTGAGAGGCAATTAAATATTTCTGTGGTGGTCTCAGAGTATGTAGTCTAAATTTAAAGCCAGGGATTCTTGAAGAGCACATCTGGCAGTTCAGTCTTGCCAGTGGAATAGATTGATCAGGGGAAGATGACCCTGCATTCAGCTTGTCATAAAGTTCATGGGGCAAATTATGTCTCCTTTTCCCGAGGTCCATCAGGACTTCTGTAACTAGAGAAGAACAGCAGTTTCTGTTTTCTCAATCAAAGGCAATAAAGTAGAGCAAGAAAAGTAGAATTAAAAACATTATGTGTATCATTGCTGTAAATGTCATTCTGATTTGGATGATCATCATTTCACATGCTTTTATTTTTGTCCAGTGTTGGACAAAAATAAAAAATACTGGACAAATAATAACATTGGACCAAAATATTGTCCAGTGTTAGCAGCATGTGCAACAAGATATGCCTTGAAGACCTTGCATGCCCAGCTAGTGACAGCTTTCACTCCAGGCTTTCCAGGTCCCAAACCTTTTTCTACTGACTGCAGTGGGGAGTTGCAAGTGAAACATGATTATCAGTTTTTCCATGTGCAAAGCAGCTCATGGAGCTCAGATGTTTAAGATATGGTGAATTTAACTGACAGTTACAGGAAATAACTTTTCTGCACCTGAAAGTTATGCAGTTATTATTGGTTATTCCAGGTTTGCATTGCCATCCATCACCATCCACCATCCTCTGTATTCAGGTGTCAAAAGTTGAGCTGACAAAGCAAAAATTGCCATGGCGAAGAACCGGTTATGGAAGTGCAACAGAGGAACCAGGAATGTAATCTGTGCAATATGGAAATGATGTGATGGAGCACTGGGAACACTGCCTTAAAGCACTTATCTTTTTTTAAAGGGGCTGTTAGTTTCCCTTAGTGTGATACAAATGCTGTGTGAATATACATAACTGCACTTACCGATATGTCTTCTGCTGATACAACATCCTGCTTTAGAAAGTCCTCTCCGTCAGCCTGCTGTGCACACATTTTTATTGATGTACTGGCAACTGTATGCCAGGACAGATGCTATTAAGAGCACTTTATAGTGGAGATATTTTAGTGAGCGCTAGAATTCAAGCAAAAAATTCTCATTCCTAAGTAGTGTGAATCCAGTCGTTAAATGAAAACATATTTAAATGTTACAGAATTTGTAAAACTGGCTGCAGCTTTGTACGTATTTTCCCACCTGTTTTTAACATTTGGCTTGGGATGTAGTTTCTCTAATTTTTTTAAACTTTCTTCCTCTTTTCATTCTTGTCCTCTTCCAATTTTCTGTTGCTCCTTCCCCCAGTCCATTTGTTAAGGACTAGGTCTTTGACAAAGCAATGCTTATAATAAAGCTGTCTCTTTGGAACAGCCTCTAATGCTTATCTCCTACTTCAATAAAAGAGTGCCTAACTCAAAAGCCTATTCTTTCTGAAAATCTGTCACTTGGTCTAAAGCATAAATTAAAGTGATCTAAGTAGGCTAGATTTTCTCTTAATGTTGTGTGGATCAAGAAATCTAGACTGCTTTCACTACAGTCATTAATGATTAAAATGAGATCTCTTTATTTTGGACTAATTACAAATGTAGGAGAAAGATCTAAGGGGAAATTTGAGACTTTAGAGTATAGCAACCTGGTAAAATATTGCATAAACTACTAGTGTTCCCATATGATTTGTCTTAACAGCAAGTCACTTCCATTTGTGTTAACCTTATTTAAATATTGAAGTCTCTGACCTTCATTGGTATGAAGAACTTTCTAAGACTGAAATTTGTTTTCTCTATTGGAAATAAAAAGAAGAGGGGAAAAATAGCATAGAAGCCTGGTGTGTATTGCGACAGAATGCTGTAGTTTGTTTGGGGATTTTTTTTTTGGTTGGTTTTTTTTTTTCCTCCAAAGGATGTAGTTAGGAACTCACTTGCTCACTCACTTTCACTTTAATTAAAGATTTTTCTGGCCATATATGTTCTTCTACTAAACTTTGATTTGTTGTAGGGAAGAGTCAGTTTCAAGAAAATTTGAAGTAAGGTGGATTTTTGTTTCCAGGAAGGAATTGTTGATTAAGAGGACAAAAAAGCACAGGATGCATCTCCTCCCTCCTCCCTAAATAGTCCACAATTGGTAGCAGACCTATGATTTAGTACCTAATTAGACTTATGGAAGTACCTTGATCTTTGGACTGTGCAGTGCTCTTTGGAGAAAAATGTAAAACCTAGTTCTTGTGCATCAGCTGCTGAAAGGAAATCTGAAATGATACTAAAAAATGGATTTATAAACAAATTGGGCTAACGGTGACTGTAGCAGAAAACCTCAAATGGTGATACGAAATGAGGTTATTAACCCTAAGCATCTGTTCATTATCTGTAGTGAAAAAAGGCAATGTTTTATTGAAGAATGTGTAATGTAGATTTCGTGTTAACAGTCCTAAATCTTAACCAAACCTATTAAATTATGTCCTGAACTGTGAATTGAAACAGTAAGGACAGGGACTTTGTTTTAGTGTCTTTTGATAAACAACACTGAGGTGATGTTTGGTTGGACTGGGTTTTTGAGTGCTTTGTGTGGATAGTGAGACTGTATAAAAAATAACTTAGAATCATAGAATCGTTTAGGTTGGAAAAGACCTTTAAGATCATCTAGTCCAACCATTGACCCTGCTCTACCAGGTCTGCCACTAAACCATGTCTCTAAGCACCACATCTACATGACTTTTCAACACATCAAGGGATGGTGACTCACCACCTCTCTGGGCAGCCTGTGCCAATGTTTGATGACTCTTTCAGTAAAAAATTTTTTCCTAATGTCCAGCCTAAGCCTCCCCTGGTGCAACTTGAACCCATTTCCTCTTGTCCTATCGCTAGTTACTTGGGAGAAGAGACCAGCTTCCACCTCACTACAGCCCCCTTTCAGGTAGTTGTAGAGAGCAGTAAGGTCTCCCCTCAGCCTTCTCTTCTCCAGACGAAACAATCCTAATTCCTTCCGCTGGTCCTCATAAAACATGTTCTCCAGACCCCTCACCAGCTTTGTTGCCCTTCCCTGGACACGCTTCAGCACCTCAATGTCCCTCCTAGACTGTGGTGCCCAAAACTGAACACAGTACTCAAGCTGTGGCCTCACCAGTGCTAAGTATAGGGGCACGATCACTTCCCTACTCCTGCTGGCCAAACTATTCTTGAGACAGGCCAAGATGCCGTTGGCCTTCTTGGCTGCCTGGGCACACTGCTGGCTCATGTTCAGCTGGCTGTCCACCAGGACCCTCAGATCCTTTTCTGCCAGGCAGCTTTCCAGCTACTCCTCCCCAAGCCTGTAGCATTGCCTGGGGTTGTTGTGACCCAAGTGCAGGACCCAGCACTTGGCCTTGTTAAACCTCATGCAGTTGGCTTCAGCCCATCGATCCAGTCTGTCCAGGTCCCTCTGCAGAGCCTTCCTACCCTCAAGCAGATCAACACTCCCGCTTAATTTGATGTCATCTGCAAACTTACTGAGGATGCACTCAATCCCCTCATCCAGATCATCAATAAAGATATTAAACAAGGCTGGCCCCAAAACTGAGCCCTGAGGAACACCGCTTGAGATCTGCTGCCAACTGGATTTAACACCATTCCCCACAACTCTCTGGGCTCGGCCATCCAGCCAGTTTTTAACCCAGCGAAGACTACACCTGTCTAAGCCACGGGCTGCCAGTTTCTCTAGCAGAATGTTGTGGGAGACTGTGTCAAAGGCCTTACTAAAGTCCAAGTAGACAACATCCACAGCCTTTCCTTCATCCACCAGGCGGGTCACCTGGTCG
>VFFE01009111.1:2169788-2233379 GCA_008921705.1 Burhinus oedicnemus
TTTGGGTTTGGTTTTTTTTTTTGTCAGTATTGCTTTTGTGGTGCTCGATACTACCTTATTCTGGAATGAAGAAGCTTGTCCTTTTCTAAGCTTTGCTTACCCTTTTAAATGCCACTCTGGATTACAATGGCTACTTAGGTTTTCCATGGCTTTGATGAAGTAGCTAGCATTCAGCATCTTCTATGTGTTGGATAATAGCATCTTCCTCAAGAACACTAATGGAACAAAGTGTTTACTATTTAATCATGAAATGCCTGATATTTATGCCAATTAGCATAAATTAGAAGTCATCATATTGAGACATTTTGGGGGAGCCCAAGACAATATTAGAGGAGCCTGCACATATCAGTGAAATGTTTAGCTTTATTAATGCTAAGAGCGATTGGAAGAATTTTTAAAGTATATTTAAAAAAAAACAAACAAAACAAAAATAACCAAACCAACAATAATCCCTGACAGTGTTCTACATTAAAGAGATAAAAATACCAGAAATATTCAAAAGAGAGAAAATATTTAATAAATAATGTCCTGTGATTGGAAAACATCTGATACATTTATATTAAATGTTGGTGAGATATATTCTATTCCAACAGTAAATGGAAAAGGTGTTAGGTGTATACTCCCGGTAAAGACCTTTAGACTTGCAGGGCTGGATAACATTGAACACAATTGTCTGAAGGGCTTTCACTGTCACTGATATTGACAGTTCTAACCTCTTGGAACACAGGTAAGCCTTCAGAAAGTTGCAAGAAAGCCAATATGGTAATGCATAAAGATACTTAATGGAATAGTTGTTGATGGCAGCATCTTGCTGCTCATTCTTACTGTTTTCTACTCCATTTGAAGAGTCATTAGCATCTGGTATTTCACCTCCATGAAGGCTTTTATGTACTGTATCCTATAACCTTTGTTTTCTTTTGCTGAGATGCACAGAATGAGTTTTTATTTTTTTTTGTGACTCAACAATCAGCAATTTTTCAACTTCTTAAAAATATGATTAGCTACAGTGAATATAATAACTTAGCAATAAGCACATTGCTGCTGCATGCAGAAATAACTAGCGGGGAGGGAATCCCCTTTGTATACAAGAGAACACCTCATACAGCATAGTGCTGGAAGCTTATGCAGACTTCGTTGTCCCCTGTGCCTTCTAGATCCTCACTCATTGCAGTTCCCATGCTATAGATTTGTTCTTTATACTAGAAGCATAGAATCCTCCAGGTTGGAATGGAGCTTTAAGATCATCAAGTCCAACTTTTAACCTAACACTGCCAAAACCACCACTAAGCCGTGTCCCTAAGCACCACATCTACCCATCTTTCAAATACCTCCAGGGATGGTGATTCAACCAATTCCCTGGGCAGCCTGTTCCAATGCTTGATAACCCTTTCAGCAAACAAATTTTTCCTAATATCCATCCTGAACCACCCCTGGTGTAACTTGAGGCCATTTCCTTTTGTCCTATCACTTGTTACTTGGGAGAAGAGACCGACCCCCACCTTGCTGCAACCTCCTTTTAGGTAGTTATAGAGAGCGAGAAGGTCTCCCCTCAGCCTCCTTTTCTCCAGGCTAAACAACCCCAGTTCCCTCAGCCACTCCTCATAAGACTTGTGCTCTAGACCCTTCACCAGCTTCATTGCCCTTCTCTGGACACCCTTCAGAACCAAAACGTCTTTCTTGTAGTGAGAGGGGCATCTGTTCTGTTCTGTTCCATTCCTGACTGCATGAACTTGCACTGGATTGTATGAAATGTCATTGAACTTAGATGTGCTCAGCTGAGTGGTTCAAATCACTTTGTAAGCAGTTCTATCTCAGGCGTTTTTTACTCTTCTGCAAATATTTGCATAATCAGGCATGGTTTTTTATTTCTTTCTAATTCTGGATAACAGTTTTGCTTGGTGTCAGGCCTTGCCTAATGAGAAACATCCTTGTTTGACAAGGATTTCCTCATTTGGAACAACTATTTCCTAGTTTCATTTAATGATAGAAATATAACAATAGTGTAAAACTTTCCCTAATATACTCAAAACATTTCCTGGCCTTACATATTTTACACTATAGATTTTTCCTTGTGTCTTCTGTTCTTTAAGGTTTGATTAATTTATGTGGAACATTTTCTGTACTCCCCCCTTTTTACTGTTTTTTATCTTTTATTTCAGTTATTTTGTTATGATCATATGCATCAATAGTTTATGTAGTTTTTTGTGACTATGATCTGCTATTCCCTCTTAAAGCAGGCTCTTATCTCAGTTCTTAACTGACTGAAAAGTGCTGAAAATTTCAGAATATGGGTTTTTTTCTGTGATTGTTTGCTTTGCAAATATTGGGATGTATGTGTTTGTGGTGGAGGGAGGAATACCCAAACCAGAGTTTATTTATTTGGTTTTTTAATTCATGACAAGTGAAACCCCTAATTTTCCAGCTTGTGATTGAGTTTTTCAGTTCTCAAGTTCTATCTGAATACTTGAAAAATATGTTGCAAAGCAGAAGTATTTTGGGAAAAAGAAGTCCCATTCCATTAACAAATTTTTTCAGCCTCTTCTGCATATTTTAAGAGGGCTTTTCCAACAGTTCTAGTAACAATTCTGTTTATTATTTAATGAACGAAAAAATGGTTGGTTTCTTGAAGTTGCTCCAGTTGTTTGCTTTATTTGGTGAAGTTAATCCCTTCCACATTTGAAGTTGTTATGAACTCTGTAACTTACTGTATTGCTGTTGGAACAGAAAAAAATACTTGAAAATAAAATGTGTGAATCAAGAAACCTGGTCTAATGTGCTGTACCCATTCAAGTCAAAAAGGAAGAAGCATGTCAAATTTGCTGTCTTGAAATTGCCTGTGCTTCATCCAGGGTCAGAATTATGAATAACCTGACATCTGATTACCTGTGTGGTCAGAATCTATGAAATGTTTTCTTCTCCTTTCAAAAAGGAAACAAACCTTCATACTCAATGCTCAAATTCTTGTGTTGCTAAAACAAATCATCTTACTAGCCAATGTTTCTTGGCAGGTTGCTTATCGGTATTTTAGGGAATTTCCATTTTGTTCTCCTATTTATTAATTTTGTATACCATCCTCTTTTTTTAATTTTTCACACAACTTGATAAAAATCAGTACATTTGGAAGCTGAAAAGAGTCTGATATTATAAATCTACTATAGTCTGAATACTACTTTTTTCTACACCTCTGTAAAAATTATTTCACAGACTCCATCTGCTTGCTTACCTCCACTTGGGCCGTTCCATACAATTACATGTATGCACGTCATATGTAATGGTTTACCTTTCAACTGTCACATTTATTTTGAATAACCCGGGGTTTTGCTGGTGTCTGAGAGCTGGTGACAGGTGAGCAAGCAGCACGTTGTCCCAGGCCTCACCGACAAGGAGGCCTGACTGAAACCAGCCCTGCTGTGAGGGCCATGCCAGGCCGCGCCTCCTCAGGAGCTAAGGAGCTGTCCTGGTTTGAGCGACACAGGACTAATTTCTTTTCTAATGTTTGGGAAAATTGTACTTTTAGAAGACTCTGGTGTCTGAATTTGTGAAAATATTTACTTTATAGCCACCTATGGTGTGTGGGTGTCAAGGTCTCAGTGTTTTCAGGCTAGGCAGGTGCAGGGATGAGGAGAAGCGAGACCCGGGCACTTGACCCAAGCTGGCCAACAGGATTATTTCATACCATGAATGTCACATTCAATATAAATTAGAAAGTTTGCTGAGGAGGAAGGCTGTCCCTTGATGGCGGCGATCCAGAGAACACCTTGCCCTGGTGCTGGACCCCTGAGGCCTTCCCTTCCTCCTGGGGCCGTAGCACTTGCGGTGTCCGACATTTGCTGTCCACTGCTGGGAGTGCACAGCTTCCTAATGATATAGTTGGCTGAGTATAATCTTTATGTATCTTTAGATTGGTATCGGGATCAGTATTGGTTCTTTTGTGTTATTACTGTTAATTATTTAGTCTTATTCTATTAAATCTGTTTATATTTCAGCCCTTGGGTTTCCTGGTTTTCTTCCCGATTCCCCCTTGCTGGGTGGGAAGGGGCCATGGGGTGACAGAATAATTGTCTAAACAACAATAAATTGTTGTGGGTTTCTCAAACCATAACAGGAGCCTAGGCTATCTCTTACCAGGAGCTAACTGTGCCAGCCCGAGCTGGTACTAGACAAAACTAAAACTAAAACTTGTAGTCAACCTCCCCCTTTGGTGTGTGTGCAGGTGTAGCACACCAAGCTGTGTGGAGCGGTCAACACGCTGGAGGGAAGGGATGCCATCCAGAGGGACCTGGACAGGCTTGAGAAGTGGGCCTGTGTGAACCTCATGAAGTTCAATCAGGCCAAGTGCAAGGTCCTGCACCTGGGCTGGGGCAATCCCATCCACAAATAGAGGTTGGGGGATGAATGGAATGAGAGCAGCCCTGAGGAGAGGGACTTGGGGGTGTTAGTGGATGCAAAGCTCAACATGAGCCGCCAATGTGTGCTTGCAGCCCAGAAGGACAACCATATCCTGGGCTGCATCAAAAGAAGCATAGCCAGCAGGTCGAGGGAGGTGATTCTTCACCCCTACTCTGCTTTTGTGAGACCACACCTGGAGTACTGTGTCCAGCTCTGGAGCCTCCAACATAAGAAGGACATGGACCTGTTGGAGCAGGTCCAGAGGAGAGCCACAAAAATGATTGGAGGGGTGGAGCACCTCTGCTATGAAGACAGGCTGAGAGAGTTGGTGTTGTTCAGCCTGGAGAAGAGAAGGCTCTGGGGAGACCTCATAGCAGCCTTCCAGTACCTAAAGGGGGCCTACAGGAGAGATGAGGAGGGACCTTTCATCAGGCAGTGTAGCGATAGGACGAGGAGTAATGGTTTTAAACTAAAAGAGAGTAGATATAGATTAGATATAAGGAAGAAATTTTTCACTATCAGCATGGTGAGATGCTGGAACAGGTTGCTCAGGGAAGTCGTGGACACCCCATCCCTTGAAGTGTTCATGGCTAGGTTGGATGGGGCTTTGAGCAACCTGGTCTCGTGGAAGGTGTCCCTGCCCATGGCAGGGGGGTTGGAACTAAGTGAACTTGAAGGTCCCTTCCAACTTAAAGCATTCTATGATTCAAGCACTTTACGCTGTAAAATTTTGTTGTCCCCTCCTCCCTGAGCCCACTGCGCTCTCCTGTAGGGCCGCAGGCTGCATGGCGGTGATCTCCCCACTCAGCAGTGATGCCTCTCGAGGTTACTCCTCAAGGCTGAGAGTGCTTTGACTTGGCACCTGACATCTATAATGAGGTAAGCAAAATTTTACATTAGGCCTAAAAGTGTATGGTAGTGACGTTTTTATATATACAGCTATAGCTTAATTGTTACAAGTGTAGTAAGAGTGTTTGACTGCTAAATCACTAATCAACATTTGATTATTGCTTAATCACCATTTGATTGCCATTTGTTTTTCATTCAATCATCAATTAATTACCGTTTGATCATCACTTGATCACTTGATCACTTGAATTGACCCCATAATGATGACTTCTGTTAATAATTCACCTGAGACAGAGCTCCATAAGAAAATTAATGCTAAATGAAGTGGGAACCTATGTCCACAGTCAAGTGAAAATGGTGTGGAAAAACATATTGTGTAGAAATATTTTAGCCTGAAGCTTTCATGGGTTTTGGTGTTGACAGACTAGTTAAGTTTCTGTACACCAACCTCTGAAGAAATAACCTTTTCTATGAATCATATTTGTGGAGTTAAAAAAAAATAGCAAGTTGCAGGAAATGCCTGTTTTATTTAATTTTACTCTCTATCATCCATAGCTTATTCTGCTCTCCAGACTATGTCTGGTTTGGTGGAGGGGATTTTTCTGGTCCGAGGATCATCTAGCGTAAAACAAACAATGTAAAGAAGTGTGAACTGGGATCCTAAACGATTTCGCATCTAGCTGAGTGTCATAGTCTCTTAAGCTAGTGTCTGCTTTCCTCTTGCATGGTTTCTTTCTGAGTGTATGCATTTCTGCTGAGCGGTTGCATAACAGCAAAAAGTTAGCGGAAGGATGGATATGGCTGCTTTCTTACAGTAAGTGTACTTTGTCGTATAGCGTGTGCTTAGTAGCGCAAGGGCTGACAGTGCAAACTTTTAAGTAATGAGCACAGGCATCAGACTTTTGGTTCCTTGGCAAATATTCTAACAACTTGGCTATTATTCCAGTTAGTCTAATGATGACAGAGGTAGAAACACAAGTTGTGGTTTTTGGACTCTGAATCCAGACACACACATACCCTCCCCTGCCCTTCTCTTTTTGTCTGTCTTCAGCTCTAAGGATTTAGCTCACTGGCCATTGTCAGGCCAAGTCTACAAGCTGCTATGTTCATGTTTTGCTATATAGGAAATATTAACACTATGATTTCTGGTCTTGGAGCTGGACATGTGATTTTTATGTGCTGTAATTCTGTAATTGCTATGTTCTTCTGTATCCTGGCCTAGTTTTCCAAATAAAGTCTTATGTTAAAAAAAGTGTAGAATAATCTTCCTTTCTCCCTTTCCTTTATGACTATTTGATATCATGTAAAAGGTGGAACTGCAGTGTCTACAAAAAAACCAAACTGCTCAGTATGACAGTATAAGCTTAGATTATTTTTTATCCCTACTTTTTACTTTCTGTACTGTCTTCACTGAGTCATATTCACTGCATGAGGATTTCACTGTGTGGATATTTGTGAAATATTTTCACAAATATACAGATAGTATTCCATGTTGGTAAATCTTAACTTAGTTACAAAGCAAACATGATGCAGTACTTCCTACATTATGAATGGTGGGGGAAAAGAGCCTTATGTCATTCAAGTAAAAATATGTATGTGTGTATTAGGCAGTTGGAAAAAGTTGGGGGGGGGGGAAGCGGGATGGGAACCAAACCCACAATGATTTAATACTTTTTCTTGGTGGCTTGCCAGTGAAGCCAAGGAAAGTTACGTCGTCAGCTCATCACTCTGAACCCCATGGTAGTTACTATCTGAAGTGCTTCATCTATCATTCATTACAGCAGGTAGAGGAACAGTGAAATGTGGTTCACTTCAGCAGTAAACTCCTTTAGGACTGTTTGGTTAAGTGACTTAATGGCTTATTCTTAATGTTCTTTTCTTTTATCTTGAGACCTCATAACTCAAAATAACCAAAAATAATTCAAATTCTTCTTGGCAGCGGGTCACCTGTGAAATATTTTCTGTCCAACTTTATTATTTTTGAATACAAAATGCCAAGGAAAATGAGTGTGCGTGTCTGGGTATACGAAAGACTTACAGATATATGCATCTTCTATGTACATCTGTGGCTTCTGTATATCTTGTATATACTTCTGTGGCTTTTTACAATGACAACAAAGAAAAAGTATTGTAAATTATATAATCTGTACCTCATTATAATCTGCTCCATTTTAAAAGCACTTAAGTCTTGACATAAACCACTGGTAAGTGACATGAAAGCCGAAACAAAGGAGAATTAGAGGCAGTGGGACTTACTGGCATAGGGAAAGAAGTAGTGAAGAAAAGATGAGAGCTAGTGAGTATTTGGGGAAAAGAGAGGAATTCAGAGGCAACAAACTTTGGTCTATATTTTTGTCTGATTTTTTTTTTCCTAATACAGAAAATATCTATACATGTTACATGGAGGAATTTTTAGAAAACATTCAATACCAGGAACAAATAGAATAACTTGGAAACTCTATTTACAAATAAAATGCCTCAGAACTGACTAGAAGGATAATTGTACTCTTTCTCCATACATCTTTTAAATTACGTTATCAGAAAAAATAAATGAACAGTCAAAATGAACATTTTATGTAAATAGAATTTGCCCAGAAAAAAATCCTTACCTAGGTAAGTTGCGGTTATGAGCAGATATACAAAAAGTGGCAAGCTCAAAGGTAGTGGTGTCCCGGGCTGTGATCAAGGGAAACAGAGTTAATAGTCCCTCTCTGTAAGACGCTGGCATAATTATATTTAGACCAAAACAGACTAAATATGTCTGACAAAAGGAAGTGAATCTAGGCAAAACAAACATAAGGTGACAAACAGCAAATATCTGTTAAGTAACTGTTTTCTAGCTTTTGGCTTTTAATTAGCCAAACAAAACAAAACCGATTTATTAGCATTTTGTGGTCTGCCTATTAAGACCAGTGAATGGGGGAGGTACCAGGCAGCTGCTGGAGGCAGAGCGGGAGATACTGTGGCATTTCTCAAATCTGACCCAAAGCCTGACTGTAAGACTGTTGTTCTCCTCTTGTACTCCTCTCCCTTAGGACACAAACCGTCCTCACACAATACTAAAGGAAGCACCCTATTTACATTCAAAAGAAACACAAAACAAAAGCACGGTGAATATGATTTGAAGCTGGTCTTCTTGGAGCCTATTCGTTTCTAACCTTCTACTATCTGTTTTAAATATATTAACCAATTTCTTTTAATAATGAAAGCTTGAACAGAAAGTCTAGCCGTGAATTTGCCAAAAAATAGTTCTGCCATCATTAACAAATAGCTTGCTTTTTAAAAATTCTTGGTGTTTGTTAAGAAAACAATTACATTGTCAGAGAGAGAAGGATCTTCTTCTCTCTTGCAAAAGCATGTCTTCAGATTTTGGCAAATTTGTAAATCCAGGGAATATTGCTTTTGCAGTGAGTTGGGAGACCTGTTAATGGCTGGCTTCTAATTTTCAGAGTGTTCCAGCCATAGCTGCCTTTAGCCTTGAGCTCTCTGAACCTACTCCGTCATATCCAAACACCTCTGCAGTTATGGTTACTGACAGAACACAGGCTTAAAGAAGAGGCCATGACATGAAAATGTTAAGAAAGAACAGAATTCAAATGAAAGGATTTTAAAAACAAAGTTAGGCTCACAATAAAAATGCGGAGGGGTTGGAAAAAGCTATGACCTACCTTGCCTTGTAGTACCGTGCAATCAGACTGATTCTTGCAATCTGCTTGATTTCTTACAGCAATCCATGACTGTCAAACGCAAAGCTACCCAGGCCTCCTCCTGGAGCAGACAGTATTGGTCCATGGTCAAAACAGAATTTTAGCTGAACTGTGATATGAATCCCATTAAAATACACCTTTGACCTAGAGGGACGCGCAGTGGTCTTGGAGAGAAATTTTGGTTTTGCTTCTTCTGATCACTGGTGGACATCACAGCATGAATTAGTCTTGCAGGCCTCATGTTTTTCCCAGCTGGGACAACATCCTAGAATTCTCCACCTGTGGTCAGAGACAGCAGTGTGGGTTGAATCAGTGAGAAATGTCAGATCTGTCACTTGGTTGTTAGTACACTATGTGGAAAGAAAAAGATGGTGGTTGTGTGGAGACCTGTTGCCATCTTATGGCTGCCTTCTTTAGCTTGCTTTAGGCATACTGTGTGGAATAATGTGTACAGCGTTATTAAATGTGATATGCAGCCTAGTAGATAATGGGGGAGAAGTAGGGTAATTAGCCTGCTAAGAGAGGAAGTTAATATGATGAGCTGTTGGCAAAACTACATGGATTGGGTTTTGCGTGGTGGGTTTTTTTTAAATTACTTCATTCTATGTGATTGAAGCATACTGCTTAATATTTCCAGGGATTACTGTAAAGAAGGTTCAAATAGTCTTATTTGTTTATTTATTATTTTTAACAAGTAAATGCAGAGAGACTCTGTTTGTTATGAGTCATCTAGGACCTCTCTTGTCTTTTGAGTTCCCAGGATAATTGCTAATGCTTAGGAGATTCCTTTGGTCAGTTCCTACGATGAATTTCCTTAGACCATGCTGGCTTGACCATATCTATTTCCTTTCAAGGAATATATAATATGTTATTTCTGTATTCTAGCTTACATCTGTCTCCTTATTAAGGCTGGTCTCATTAAATGTGTGGTCACAATTTATCTTTGCTTAATTCTTCACAAAAAAGGAAATGAGTGGTTTCTTCAGACTTAACTGTGTTCTCATCTAGCTGCTGCTTTTTTGTATCTGCCAACAAGCTGAAATATCCTTTACTTTCTGATTTTTTTCAGTATGGCTGTAGAACTGCTTGCTGTTGCCTTCAATGTTCATTGTTAACCAAATCTTGATTTGTGCCTTAACTTTCTGATACTCTCTTGACATGCTTATGCTGTTGCTTTATATTAATTTTTCATTATGTGTCCCTAATACCACTTCCTGTGTAAATCCTTTCATGGGCCAGACTGTTCACTGAAGATTTCTGTGATTGCTTTATCTATACTAAAAGCTCGTACTGAGATCTTCATGCAATGTAGCCCCATTTGCTCAGGTGTAAAATATTTCTTGAAGACTTCTTCCAATGTTTTCTTACCCTCAAAGTATTTCAAAGTATTTGTTCTGACCTTGTGTTATAACTGCCCCCATGTAAGTTTACCTGATTTAGGTAAAATAAAACCAAATGTATTGTTGTGGCTTCTTACGGACATGCACGTCCAAAGGTGTATCTTCTGAACAGACCATGGGAAAAATAAAACTCTAACAAGTAGATGGAAGTACCAGTTTGCAGCACTGTAGTGATGCAGAATGTTAAAGTGGGGGAGGATTATTTTGTTATTTCTAGGAAAATGGATGTGACAGGTGCTTTCATTTTCTTGGCAGGCAGTTCCTTAGTTACTGTGGAGGCAGTCACAGAATAATCTTGAATATCAGCTCTTCAGCCAGGATGGGAAAAAAAGAAACTGGGGCAGAGCAGCCACATTCTCATATGTTGTAGGCAAGGCAGATAAATGCCAAGAATATAATAAAGCACATAAAGTTAGGGCAGAGAGTGGGAGTAAGAGCGGGTTGGCCCTTTCTTTAAGAATGAGCAGAGAGGTAAGGTTCACGGTTAAATGGCGTCTGAGCAGAGATCCATTCCAGGCCGCAGGAAGGATCCATACCTCTTGGGTTTCAGCCTCCTGCTTGCCAGTGCTCTTTGCAGCCAGTCTGGCCACTTAAACTCAGGTTTTGGGTAGTCCATGAGAAACTCAAGGAGCTTTACTGTGCAGATGCATCTTTTATGTTCCAACTCTATGTACCATAAGCAACTACTCATAAAGCAGTCTAGGTGTTCAAGGAGAAAAAATGTGATCAAAATTATTATATCTATTATTTTTAGTACTACACCCAGTTCCTTATTTTTTATGCCATTAACCACTGTTTTCTTTAATGTCATAACAGTTTCCACTGGTGCACTTTAATTTGCATTTTCACACATGTAGTCAACAGGGTGTCATCTGTCTACAAAGCTGTATCTTAGTTCCTTTATCATAGAACAGTTAGGGTTGGAAAGGACCTTTAAAGTTCATCTAGTCCAACCCCCATGCAATGAGAAGGGACATCTTCAACTAGATGAGGTTGCTCAAAGCCCCATCCAACCTGACCTTGAATGTTTCCAGGAATGGGGCATCTACCACGTCTCTGGGCAACCTGTTCCAGTGTCTCACCACCCTCAGAGTAAAGAATTTCTTCCTTGTATCTAGTCTAAATCGTCCCTCTTTTAGTTAAAAGCCATTATTCCTTGTTTTATCACAACAGACCCTGCAAAAAATTTGTCCCCATCTTTCCTGTAGGCCCCCTTTAAGTACTGAAGAGCCACAATAAGGTCTACCCGGAGCCTTCTGAACAAGGCTGAACAACCCCAACTCTCTCAGCCTTTCCTCATAGGAGAGGTGCTCCATCCCTCAGATCATTTTTGTGGCCCTCCTCTGGACCTGCTCCAACAGGTCCATGTCTTTCCTGTGCTGAGGGCTCCAGAGCTGGACGCAATACTCCGGGTGGGGTCTCATGAGAGCAGAGCAGAGGGGCAGGATCACCTTCCTCGACCTGCTGGCCACGCTTCTTTTGATGTTGTTATAATGTTGTTGTTAGTACAGTCCTTAGGGTAACAAATGATAAAATATAAGAGAGCTTGAGTAAAAACACATGTGTTTGGAAGAGTCTCTGGGACTTTTGATACAGTGTATTGGGTTTGCAGGGCAAGGTTTTGGTAGCGGGGGCATTACAGGAGTGGTTTCTGTGAGAAGATGCCAGAAGCTTCCCCTATGTCTGACAGAGCCAATGCCGGCTGGCTCCAATACAGACCTGCCCCTGGCCAAGGCCAAGCCAATCAGTGATGGTAGTAGCACCTCTGTGGTAACATATTTACGAAGGGGAAAAAACTGCTAGGCAGCAGCAGTTGGGAGAGGAGCGTGAGTATGTGAGAGCAACAACTATGCAGACACCAAGGTCAGTGAAAAAGGAGGGGCAGGAGGTGCTCCAGGCGCCGGAGCAGAGATTCCCCTGCAGCCCGTGGTGAAGACCATGGTGAGGCAGGCTGTTCCCCTGCAGCCCATGGAGGTCCATGGTGGAGCAGATATCCATCTGCAGCCCGTGGAGCAGGTGGATGCCTGAAGGAGGCTGTGACCCGATGGGAAGCCCGCACTGGAGCAGGCTCCTGGAAGGACCTGTGGAGAGAGAAGCCCACACTCAAGCAGGTTTGTGGGCAGGACTTGTGACCCCATGGGGGAAACCACGCTGGAGCAGTGTGTTCCCGAAGGACTGCACTCCATGGAAGCGACCCATGCTAGAGCAGTTCGTGAAGAACTGCAGCCCATGGGAAGGACTGATGTTGGAGAAGTTCATGGAAGACTGTCTCCTGTGGGAGGGACCCCATGCTGGAGCAGGGTAAGAGTGTGAAGAGGAAGGAGCAGCAAAGATGACATGTGATGAAGTGACCACAACCCTCATTTCCTGTCACCCTGTGCCACTTGGTGGGAGGAGGTAGAGAACTGGGGAGCGAAGTTGAGCCCAGGAAGAAGGGACAGGTGGGGGGAAAGTGTTTTAAGATTTGGTTTTATTTCTTATTTTTTGCTATACACCTTGTTCTAGTAACACTTTTTCTCCCCTTGATAACAGATACCAGCACACAGAAAGGCTGATCTCTACTTCTTGATCTTGGTTAGATGATGTATCCAACTTACTAAATAATTTAAGTGTCAAGTGTGAAAATTCATAACTGTTCAAAGGCTCTTCATTCCTCTCCAGCAGTGTGGCCACTTCTGGATGTCAACCCAGCTCCTTTTGCAATAGCTGCTGAAACTACTGAAACAGGCAGGTTGCCTGGAACTATGTTTTGTTTCCAAATGGTTTTTTATTGTTACTGAATGAAGACTCAGGAATTCTATTGACAGATGAACCTGATCTCACTGAGCATTTTGCACAGCCTAAAACAACCCCAACACCCAAACCTACAGTGATTTCCCTTCTTGTGTCCTTTTCATAGAAGTAATCCCAACAGGTAGTTGAGGCTGAAGCTGTGAAATTACTTAGGTGTTGTTCAGGGATAATCACTGCCCCTCACTCCACAAGATTTTCTTAATTATGTCTTAAATCCATGTCAAAAAACAAATAATATTATTATTATCTTATATTCAATATTTTTTTTGTTAACTAACATTTATAGTTCTAGATCCTCTTATTATTTCTACGTGCTTTCTGGAAACTTGCTAAGACCTTAAGAGTCTTCAAACAAGTGCTGCAGTGAGTTCCCCAGTCCACACATTTTATGGGGAAAAGATCTTTTTTGCGGGATTGCGTTTTCCATTTTTACATTTCTTGACTGCCTTGTTGTGAAAGGTACAATAGAAGGTCCTGATAGATCTTTTGTATATCCTTTACAATGCGAAGGACAATTTATAAATATCCTATATTTTAGGATATCTGTTTCCTGACATTTTAAAGGAAGGATGCTTTTAAGTGTTTCTCTGAAAAAAATTACACACTGCTATTATGTGTATGAAATACAGCTTTTGATATTTTTCAAGTGGAAAGGCCTTGGGTTGTAGAGGTGCCTTTTTAATTGTTCTGGAAAATTTCATTCCTGTACAATGGTAAAATTGGATTCCCCTTTCATTTGCCCTTCTTAGAGATATCCAGTCTGTCAAAAACTGATGAACATCTGAAGAATCCAAGTTGTGCTACTGCCAAGGCAATAACAGATGCTACTGCAGCAGCGAAAACTGCAACCTCAGTGGCTACGTCTAAGCTGAAAATTCTGATGTGTCACTGTAGCAGACCTTGGAGGTAGTGGCTTCTGCTGCTACAGTTGTAGAGTACTGTCAGGTTTTGGTGGTTGTTTTCTTTAAGCTTCAAGCAAACAAAGAATCAATCTTAAGAATTTATTTCTTTTTTTTAAGAATTATATTAGAAGAATATTTCTATTGTAATTTGCAGCACTCAAAATCTAGAACTGAGCTTACAGTCATCTGCACGTGCGTCTTGTGTCTTTTTTCTGCATTTGCATGGTGCATCTGCATCTGAATTGCATGGTCATATCCAATTTTTTCCCCTTGTTAATCATGCCTCATTTAGAGTCCAGAGTAGAAACATCAAGGGGCTGAAAACTGGTTGTTGAGCAACAGTGGAATTGCTTTCTAAGTATGTCACTTTTCAGTAACAACCTCCTGATGTAGTCTTTTGCATGTAATGATGTAGTTTATTATGTGTCCCTTCTTATTCATCTGTTTGCTAAGGTTAGTGATTACAGTCATGGAATCATAGAATGATTTGGGTTGAAAGAGATATTTAAAGATCATCTTGTTCCAATCCTCCTGCCAAAGCCAGGGACATCTTCCACTAGATTAGGTTGCTCAAAGCCCCATCCAACCTGACCTTGAACACTTCCAGGTACAAGGAATCCACAGCTTCTCTGGGCAACCTGTTCCAGTGTCTCACCAACCTAATCACAAAAAATTTCTCCTTATATCTAATCTAAACCTACACTCTTTCAATTTGAAACAGCCCTTGTCCTTCACTACAGGCCCTCGTAAAAAGTCTCTCTCCATCTTTCTTACAAGTCCCCTTTAAGTACTCTAAGTATTGAAGGCTCTGTATCCAGAGCCTTTTCTCCAGGCTGAACAACCCCAATTCTCTCACCCTTTCTTCAGAGGAGAGGTGTTCCAGCCCTCTGATTGTTTTTGTGGTCCTCCTCTGGACTTGCTCTAACAGGCCCATGTCTTGTACTGGGAACCTCAGAACCGGATGCAGTACTCCAGGTGGGCTCTCACAAGAGTAGAGTAGAAGGGGAGAATCACCTCCCTCAAAATGCTGGCCATGTTTCTTTTTAAGCAGCCTAGGATACAGTTGGCTTTCTGGGCTGCAAGCACACATTGCCAGCTCATATCTAATTTTTCATCCACCAGTATCCCCAAGTCCTTCTCTGAAGGGCTGTTTTCAATCCATTCATCACCCAGCCTGTACTGGTACCAGTGATTGCCCCAACCCAGCTGCAGGATCTTGCACATGGCCTTGCTGAACCTCATGAGGTTCACATTGGCCTGCTTCTCAAACCTGTCAAGATCCCTCTGGGTTGCATCCTTTCTGTCAAGCATATAAACTGCACCATGTAATTTTCTTGGTTTAACCCCAGGTGGCAACTAGACACCACACAGATGCTCGCTCACACCCCCTGAGTGGGGTGGGAGAGAGAACTGGAAGGGTAAAGGTCAGAAAACTCATGGGCTGAAATAAAGACAGTACTTATAGATCAAGGCAGGAGAATATTGCCTATATTAAAGTCTCTACTGTGTCTACTTTTTGTCTATTTGTGAGGTGACCAACCTCATCAAGCAACGGACCAATGTTACCTGTGAGCCTCCTTTTGCTGTTAACATATTTTAAAAAGCCCTTTCTGTTGTCCTTTAGGGTACTGGCCAGCTTGAACTCTAATGAAGCCTAGGCTACAGGAATTTTCTCCCTACTGTGGCGAACAGCATCTCTATATTCCGCTGTGTCGCCTGTCCTTGCTTCCAATGTCCGTACACTTTCCTTTTGCACCTAAGTTCTAGAAGATCCCTGCTCAGCCAAGCCAGCCTTCTGCCCCACTTACTTGACTTCCCACACTTTGGAACTGCCTGTTCCTGTGCTTTTAAGACACGGCTGTTAAAAAGTGACCAGCATTCATGGACCCCAATACCTTCAAAAGCAGATTCCCTGGGGGCCTTACGAACCAGTTCCTCCAGCAACCTGAAGTCTGCTCTTCCCATGTTTAGGTTCAAAGTTTTGCTGGCAATTTTTCTCCTACCACCAATGACTTGAAACTCAACTACTTGGTGGTCACTGTGACCAAGACAGCCATGAATCACCACTTGGCCCACAAGACCCTCTCTGTTTACAAACAGGAAATCTAGGAGGGCACCTTTCCTAGTTGGCTCCCTTAGTACCTTCACCAAGAAGTTACCCTCAATGTGCTTCAGCAATTGCCTAGGCCTGTTTGTGCCCGCTGTATGATATTCCCAGTTAACGCCTGGGAAGTTCAAATCACCCATCAGGATGGACAAGAGCCGCTGATCTAGAGATGTCCCTTAATTCCTTACAGAAGAATTAATCAGTGGTGTTTTCCTGGCTGGGTGGTCAATAGTACACTCCCACAGCAGCATCCACTTTATTTGCTTTCCCCTTCATCTTTACACAGAGGCTCTGAACCGTGTCGTCGCCAGCTGCAAGCGCCATACAGTTCAACCCATCCCTGACATCCAGCGCCACCCCCCGCGTTGCCTGCCCTGCCTATCCCTCCTGCAGAGCCTATAACTGTCCATCACAGCACACCAGTCACAGGACTCATCCCACCAGGTTTTGCCTATGCCAACGATGTCATCGTAGCTCTGGGACTGGGCCAAAGCTTCTAGCTCCTCCTCTTTACTCCTCATGCTGCCTATTAATTAGTATAGAGACATGAAGATCTACATGTCTTTTGAGCAAAAATGTTGCATTTAGGTTGGCCTAACTGAGCCCAGGTCACTAAGCCTGACCTAGGCTTAGTCGATATTACTCATGAAGACAGAGTCTTGGGACATATCAAAATGATGAAAACCTCCTCTTAAGTTCATTTAAATGTATTGTAACTCCTCCCTTTGGGAATGGTAGGAAGTTTTGAAAACCACAGATAAGAGGTACAAAAGCATAGTATCAGCTTTGTGCTGAAAATGTCAAGCCATCATTTCAGATCATTTACAGGATGATTTAAATTTTTGTCTAAAATTTGGTACTTACAGGTCCAGGCAGGAAAAAACTGTTTTTTACATGTAATTTCCTATGCAACCAACTTTTTTTTCAAACATCACAGTTTGGATCTCTTAACAGATTAGTATCTTTGGAAACAAGAAATTCCTAGGGTTCAATGGCTTTTCTGGTGATAATTGCACTCCATTTAAGAAACTATTATCAAATTATTGATGTTACAGCCTCAAAAAGCCCAGAATGTAAGGCAGTCCCAAAGCACGAAGGTGGGCATGGAAAGGGAAAGGTTCCAGAAAGACCTTCCTACTCAAAGACAGAGACCAGGAGGGGACACAGGAGTGCAGACACAGTCACCAGAGTGCCAAATAAGAGAGGATGAATGCATTTTTGTTGTTGTTTACTGTCCAGTCATGAAGGTGTGGAGGCTGGGCCACCGGTAGGGATCTGGCCAGGTGCTCCTGGGACACCGTTGACACCATCTCACGCAAAGGAGCCTGGATGGCTGGGGTGCTGCCAGGTGATCCCTGTGGCAGGTGGACCCACTGCCATCGATGATGCTTCTTGAGGTGGGTCCACCTCCATGGGCTCCATGCCATTGTCTGGTGAATTAACTGTCATTGTCCCCACATCATGTTTTCATTTAAGATGATTTTCGTGTTAAACAAGCAAAAGTTATGAATCTAAGGTAAGTGAGCAAAATACATATGAATAAAGTAAGAGGACTTACAGACAGACAAAAATATGTGTCTGTATGTTTATGTAACATTTGTATATGCCATACAGCTTCTTTTCATTTGCTGCAAGTAGCTTAGCTAGATGTATTTTGTGTGAAAACTGAGGAAAATGAAATTAGTAGTTGATACAGAAAAGTTCTAGAATGTATAATAGAAAATTATGAGCGTTTTTGATCTAAGAGAGGCCATTCATACAATCAGAGTCTTTGAATATCATGATTTCCATGCCAGATCCTCTTTTTCTGGGCTTGGGGTTTTTTGCTTGCTTTTGTTTTGTTGTGGGCTTTAACGGATGAGTCTGGCAAACTGAATTTTGAACAGAAATTTCAGAGACCATAGAGCAAATTTTTAAATTAGATGTAATAACCTGCTTCAACAAGGGTTCATCCCAAGGTCTTAAAAGAACCCAGGTAAGAAATTGCTGAACTAATAATTCTAGTATTTACTATATCATCTAAGATAGCTTTGGTGGCAGAGAGATGGAAGGTAAGTAATGCAGTATGCACCTTTTAAAGGAGCTCCAGGGACATTCAAGTGGTTCCATCACTACAGGCCTGTGGAGTAATGAATTTTTTGTGTGGTCCTCTTGTATACTAATAACTGTCCAGAAGACAAGGGAAAAGTTATGTTAATAAAAGGTCAATTTTTATGACAAAATACGTCAGGAATCTGTAATAGCATTCAGCATACGTAAGCATCATCTGGAAAAGAAGATAACAACTATTGTGAAAAAAATAATGACAGAAAATTATTGAGGGCAGTAACAATTAAGAGTCACAGAAGAATTTCGAGATACTGATTAACTGAATTGTAAAATGGTTTAGGAATTCAATATTGGTAAATGGAAAATAATGCAGACAAAGGAGGAATCTATGCAAGGAAGAACATTGAACTTGTGGATAATTCTGTTAAAAACTTGATTATGTGCTTAGTGATGCTAAGTAGGTAAATCTGAAAATGATTAATGAAGGAATAGGAAAGAAAACTGAAAAATCATTATTACCCCATATAAAATATAATGCACTTGTCTCTGGAGTACTGCCAGCAATTATTGTTACTGCCCATTCTCTTCTGAAAAAATGTAATAAAACTAGAGAAAGTAGAGAGTAAGACATAAAAATGTAGGAACTGCCTTGACGGGACAGACCAAAGACCTAGTAACCTGTCTAACAGCTGGGAATGGTGGATGTCCAAGAAAGATTCTAGGCTATTGTAGTGTAGTGATGCTTCACTCGCATAACTCAGAGATTTCCTGGTGTCATATCTTTGTAATTAGTAGCACTAGACAGATTTTATTTCTCCCTTTGTTCAGTCCATTTTTGAACCTGTGTAAACTTACAGTATCTGCAGAACCCTGTGTCAAGGCATCTCACAGCAGCAGTGGTCAGACGTACAGAAGTTCTGCATGACAAAAAACTAAACAGACTGTGACTCTTTGGCTTGGAAGAAAGATGAGTGAGAGAGAACACAATACAGAGCTACAGAAGAAGACAATAAACTGGTTGTTATGGAAGATAACTGAAAAAAGAGGGATGGGAACAAGGCTAAAAAAGTCCAAAGCAAATAAGCAAGAGATGGATACCAGTGAAGTCTTCCTGGCAGTGCCTGGCACTCTGTAATCATACAAGGAGACAACAGATGCTCTTCGGTGGTGCTTTGCCAGAAAATATGAGCCGGTACCTACACTGACTTGTTCGATTGCATTATGAAAGAAAGGGGTGCAAGTCCTTTGCGAGTCCCTTCCCCCTAGACGAAAACCAGTTCCTTCAAATGCGCTCTAGGATTTAGAAGAAAATCACTGAATTTTTCAGTGGAATAATACAGCTGGTAGAGGGAGTCCTGGTATTGTCAGTGAAGACTCAGACCATCCGACACCATGTTCCAACCACTTTATTGTCTGTTTCTTGTAACGGCCAGGTAGCAGAGAGTGAGGTTGGTACAGCCCAATGGGAGGGTTGGGCTGGGAAATGAGTATCCTGGGGTAGATGGGTAGTAGGATTTAAAGATTTCCCATATGCTGAAAGGGGCAAAGATGACCCAACAACCAGATTCCCCTCCTCCCTCCTGTCTAGCAGGGTTCCTTCAGTGCCAGGGAGAAAACCATAGTTCTCTGTCTTTTGGAGAGTGTTGCCACAGCCAAGGGTCCTATCTCTAATTCTCATATGTAAGTTTTCAAATGGGAGAACTAGCAACCAGGAGACCACAGATGCAGGGTCAGGATGGATGGACACCCTGGCATTTCTAGATGGTATGCCAAGAGATGTGGCTACAGATATGGGCTCTGCCAGGCAGCAACATGACACACTTGATGCACACTCTAGGGACTGATGCCACTGTGTTCACAGGGGGACCAGGAAGAAATAGGTCCTTGGCCAACAGCATGGCTGGATGAGGCTGGAGTCATGTGCTGGGTCTTTTAGCCAAAACTTGTGTCCTTCTTTTCCCCATCAGCCCATTCTGCTGGATGAGGGGACTGGAGGAAGCACCATGGTGGAGTCAACAGCAGAGGCAGAGATCTTGGCTGGTCCAAATTTTTTCTCTGAACTGACAGTGGTGGTGGTGGTGGTGATCCTGATAGCTGCAGGGTGAGAATGCAGCCAAAGTGCTTCTGTTTGCAGGAGAGGTCAAAACCACATTTTGATAGGATCTGCTATGTATTGCAAGAGAGAAAGCAAAACTGCTAAAGTGAGGAGAAAAGGCATATGGGATAAAGATGTGGAGTGTAAGGTGTTCATGCTAGAGGGGGAAGGCAGATACAGTAGAAATTGAGGAAGAGGGAGGGAAAATGAAGGAGAAATGTCAAAGTTACCAATATCTATAGAATGCCAGAGGGCTGGGCTCCCAGTGAGAGATGGAGGCGCAGCAGCAGGGACATTCTCATGTCCTTTTAAGAGTTGCTTGGGGCAAACATAGTACTGGTATATGTACAGGTTGGGAAAGGCTTTGCCTATGTGGCCAAGTGATAGAACAGTTGTAGCTTTGTATTAAGAACAAATAAAATGTTTGTTATTCAACTTTCCTGCTTCAGAAAATGCTGAAAAAAAGAACAGAAATATGATTTTGTTGATGCAATATAAAATACAGTCTTCAAGTAGGAAGCTGAAGTGATGAAGCTTTCCTTAATGTGCTGTTTAGATTTGGTATATCTGGTGGGGATTAGTAATTTCTTCTATGGGAAATTAACTTTAAAAATGGCATATTACCCCTTTAAAAAAAGAAAAGTCTAACAAACCATTTTACATGCCAGTAAGGAGTAAAGTGCAACTACATTAGACAGATGTGGCATGTACTTTATCTGGTCTTCATGTTCACAAACCACTATGAATGCAGTCTCAACATTGGTCTAGAAGCATGAGGGGTTCCACTCAAAGAAGCATCAGAAAAAGATTCAGAAAAGGGTTTAAGGACATGAAGACAACAGAGGTAAAATAGTAACGCTGCATGATATATGGAAGGCCAGCTGCAGATTTTCTTTGTTATAGAAAAAGTGAGCAAACACGAGACATTTAGAAGTAGAAGAAAAATATTTTCATACACAATGTATAGTGAACTTGTGGAAGTGCTCAGTCTGTATTACAGAATTAAAGGTAAAAGATATTTTTCATACAAGCTACCCTTCATTCAGAAATTGTTTTATTTGAAAAATGCAAATGCTTATATTTACTCTTGGCAAATATGAATTCCAGAACTTTTTTCCTTGTCTTGCTTTTGTGTTGCCTTTTCACTTCTTCCCCAGAACTGGTAGTTCCCCGAGTCCCTGCTAGATGGCATGGCAAGCCACCACAATAATAATAATGTGATAAGGCTGATATACTAGTATGTTCTGCATAGTAGCGAAGTCAACTGCTCAGCCAACATTATTCCTTTCCCTTTTTCTCCTTGTTTTTCATTGTGTTTTCTTACTTATATATGGGAGATCACAGCTAGGCTTTTAGTTTCTTAATTATTAAAGGAATGATAAGCAGAGGTAAAGTTAATCTTTCTCCTATATGGATGAAAGGAGATGAGATCAACAGTGCTTGTAGCTGTATTTTAGAAAGCACCCTTGGGTCCTAATAGGTGTTCTCACTGATTTTCCCATATTTCCTGCTGTAGAAACGCTATGATCCAAGCTCTAGTAGTGTACCATTCCCTTCCTCATACCCAGCTGCAGCTGAAACTTTCTGTTTGGTCCTGTAAGACCTTGTGAATCAATATACACTCTCCTTCTGCACATCTCTCTGGCTTCACAAAGACCATGCTGGGATAAGGGCATGATATTTGAATGTTGGCACTAACAAAACAAAAATTCAGTTTTGTCTTCAGTGCTTGTCTCCCTCTGGGAGTGTTAAAGCCTGATTCAGAAAGCCTGATTCTCCTGCCACTTCTGTTAGGGTGAAATTTAGAGTAGTTCCAAATAATGCACTGGGGTGACACTGTTGTAACTGCTGTTAGCAAAAGCACAATTGGAGGACAAAAGATTTACATGGGACTGTTTTCAGAAATTTTAGTTTTGAATGAATTTTATAAAGCAATGTTTTAATTACTGCTGGGTTACGAAGTAATTACTTTAAAAAAACCCACCATGATAGATTCAACAGGGAAAGACCAAAGATAGATGGTAAAACTGGCTATGGGCATGTTATCAGTAATAGAGTTCAGTCAATATTTGCTGGTGTAGATATACAGGTGGGGATAAGGGCACAGTAGTCCCCATCTCCAGCTCCTTGTGGCAGCACTGGGAGCCTGGGTATCCACAGCACAGCATTGCGGTTTCTCCTTGGCACCTTGGTCACAGGAGGCAGATGCAGATTGCTGAAGGGGATCTGTGACACCATGCAGCAGCTAGCGAGTGGAAGCCTTGTCCTGGCTAGTGTATAGTGGGGCAAGGAGGATCACGTGCCAGTATGTTACCAGGTGTGCAAGGGGTAAAGCTCGTCTGATCCTCACCTCTCCCAGTCAGGTGGGGACTGCATTGGCCACTGCTGCAGCTTGATTTGGCAAAGTACTCAAACACTAGAGAGAGGCAACAATATTAAAGAGGTTAATGTGTAAAGATGTCATGTAAAAAAAATCCATGCTCTCTTTTGACCAGAGTGTAATAAAAAAACCTTTTCTACACTGTAGAGTTAGTAATTCTGCACACACAGAGGGTGCACAGAACCAGTGAGTCTATTATAAATAGTGCTAAGTGTATCAGTTTGAATCTCATTTGTTTTCCTAAAGGAAAGGTAAGCATTAAGAGACTCTCAACTTGTGATAAACGAATTCTCTTGCACTGCATTTCAGGAAGCATCTAGCTATGGAAAACTCTGGGGAAACACCTACTTAGTGTAGTAAAAACAGCCTATTTAAAGCCTGCACAAGTAATTTCAACAGTGTTAGTGCTGAAAGTATTACAGCGAATGTGAGTAATGGATATGAAAATATGGTATTGCATTGTAGAAAATGCCCTGGAGAGGCAATATGTGATTATGGAGTCTGAAGGATCTTTGTGTGGGTCTTAATGTAAAATCTTTATGTTGTTCAAGTCAGTGTCAAGGGCTGTGTAATGACACCTGAAGGGAGAGGAGCACAGAGCCAGTATATTGGTTATTGATACTGTCTTTCATTAGAAAACTATTTGAAGCAATGTATACCTCTGCAGGTAATCCTGTAGCTAAAAAGGGCTAGATGTGCAAAGAGACTTAAGCATCCGTGTGTTCCTTTTGGTGCATAACTTTAGTCTTAAGGAACTAGCAAGATTGTTAAAGCCCTAGTTCAGTGGCCAATGGACATGCGCAAATGCACACCCACAGCCAGCATGGTCAGGATCCTTCTTTCATAATGACCTCAGTCTAATTCCTCCCAGATTCAGTCTCCCTCAGCTTAGCCAAAGAGCTAAGGGCTACCTTGCAGTGACTATGGCTATTCTCTGAGCACCTCTTCTCAGATTCATTACTCCATATAATTCAGAGGAAAGACTTGAACCCAGCTCTTCATCTGTGCCAGGAAGAGCGCTGCAACCTCTTGGCTGTCAGATACTCAGAGGGGAGGGGAAGAGGGAGGGGAGCTGTCTCCTGTTAAAACTCTTCCAGTATATACAAATAATGACAATTCATTACAGCAGAGACAGAGATTGATGACATGGGCATGTAATTAGGGCTATCACCTGGGAAGTGGGAGAGTCAGGTTCTGGTCCATGCTCCAATGAATATTTAATTATTAACATGAGATGGAACAGCTCTGTCAAGCCTTGGAAGGCTGCACCTGCAGTTCTTCAATGGTTTTCGGCTGCAGGCGGTCTCCTGGCTGGTAGCAGAACTGGGTTGAACTCCTTGCTTCCAAATTAATAGGTATCTCAGAGCAGATTTCTCACCTCCTGAGAGCACTCACCACTGAACAAAATTATAAGACAGCAAGATTTCAGTAGCTTTTATTTATTTTGTGAGAGGTCATGTGTCTAAGACATTTAATTCAAAAAGAGATTGAAAATCGTTAGCAAACCCTAACAGCTCCAGGAGGAGTTCCCTTGTGTTCTGCCATAGTGGTTAGAAGTGAGGTGTGAGGACCCAGCTAGCACATCCCATAATTTCTGTGAACTCTTAAAAAGGAAGAAAGGAAACAGAAATTTTTTTCAGTTCTTTCCCCCCCCGAATAACTGGGCAATCAAAATACTGGGGTGCAAGGTTTAGTTTCAATGAAATCTCTGGAGAAACTCCTTTTTCTAGTAGGAGTGAAGTGAAAGGCGAGCTACAGCCTCCAGGCACTCCAAGGAGGTCAAGCTTGAGAATACTCAAGGAGGAGGGGAAGATTCAGTTGCCTAAACAGGAGTGTCAAGTATCACTTTTGGTATTGGCCCTGACATTTTGAGCCTGCCTGGCCTCCACTTGCTGTTTTGCAAGGGAGTGGATCTCCCTGAAGTCCTACCTCAGACCTGCCAACCCCATGCAGATGTTGTGGTTGCCCTGGGGCATTTCAGATAGTGTGAGGTGACAATGTTTAGGCAACTGAATCCCACCCGTCCTGTCTGTCTTGCACATAGGATAGATACCTCTAGCCTCTGAAAGCAGTGCAATTCCTCTTGTCATTCTGCTTCACCACCAAGACCAGTGGCTACTAATCTGACAATCTATCTCAATCTACACAGTGGTTAAAATTGTTCTGTTGTTGCAGAGGAAGGAGCAAAAAATAAATCAATTTGAAAACCCTTGTCATCTCTTAGCTGGTCCAGGAACACTTTTTCACTGATACAAAGCATCAGGCTTTCCTTTTTATTACTCATAAAGAAACTTCACAGGCTACAGTACAACTTCTAACATGTGGTCTGTAAAGACTGACAGTATTTTAATAGGTGTGTATTGGAAATACATAATTTCCTTTGCTATTACTGTTTTCCTTACTGGTTTTATTAATATTTTTGTAACTAATTTTAGAAGGTTATGATGTCGTAAAAAAGAAAAAAAATATGGCAAATCTAGTTCTAAGAGATCAAAAAAGGCAGAAGTGTATAAATAACTTCCCCTTGGAAAATAATAAGACAAGAACAAGACAATGAAGATGATGATGGGGAAAGATACAGATTGGGGACATTCTGCAAGATGTCGGGTAAATACAAGGTGTGCCAATAGCAGGCAGTTTCAGTTCTTAAGGACATGCAGCTTTGCAACTTGTATCATTCTGGATTCTAATTCATCTTGATTGTCTTATATTTGAAATGCTCTTTGCCCTTGTTATAAGTAGATTTGGTAAGATTTGCTATTTCACTGGTTTTCACCACCTAGAATTCATGACCTTGAGTGACATACATCTGGCTATGAATTACATTTTATTAAAAAAATATCCATTGTCATATAAACACTTCCTCCCTCCTGCTTGCTTTAGTAATCTTTACTGAGAAACAGAAAAAAATATTCACCGTTCACTCTGATACAAAAAAAGGCAAGACTGACCCAACCTTTTTGTGAACAGTGTTCTACAAAGTGCTCTATTTTACAGACAGTTTCTACTCAGTGTGAACACGGATTTAACATTGATTTTTTCAGAAGTTGTGTGGAACTACTTGTTACCAGTCATTCCTCTTGGAAATGCCATCCAAGCCTTCGGACTTGCGTGCCAGATCTCTTTTGACTGTGTCTGTTGACTGATGAGCTAGTTCCAGTTTGAGTCTGTTGCTGAGCACAAACCTTGCTCCTGCTCCTCTGTATCGCTTTCAATGCCTGTGTGTCAACTTGTATTCCAAAATGCTGTATAGTGCATTAGCTAGTTGCACTGTAGAAGAAGGTCAGGTTTGGGTACAGACTGGCAACGAGCTTACACTCAAGTGTTGTCCTACAATCAGTATAGCTCTGACAGCTCAAGCCTTGCCTACCCTCATGCCCTTGCCATTACACTACTGCTTTGGAAACTGGCTTTCTTTTCCAAACAGCCATGTGTGCACCAGGTATCTAGATGGCTCCAATCTGGTGCACTAAAGGAAAGAGAATATTTATTAATGCCTTGAAAAAGACACTTTCTAATACAGAACTTTACTGCTAGCAAGAAACCTATGCACAAGGCAGGAGGCTTACAAAGCTCGTTGACTAGTTGGCAAGGCAATAGCAGAGGATTATGGATGACTGCTGGCCGCTCCTGGGGTCAGTAGAATAAGAGAGGTTGGTGGGAGCTGGTAGCCACATTGCGGCAGGTTTTTGACATTAGAAGAGACGAAGAGCAATTTTGGTGGAGGTCAGCCATGTACCACCCATGGAGCTACTCAGGTAATGGGACAAAGACAACCTTCTCCTAGTGACCTATATAGAAACAAAAAAAGGAGAGCAGCACCCTGAGTTTTGGATGACTCTGTGGATGCTGTGTGCCAATGCTGCAAGTCCCAGTAAGCTGGGGGACCACTTTATGATAGTGACCATCAAGTGACCATTAAAATTTACCTTAGCAAGGATGAATGAGTGATGATGGGGGCCAGACCAAGAGCTTTTTCCTGCCTTCTGAGATGAATGTCAGCTACAGCAGGGTGTCTTCTGACACCGTCACTGAATGGAGGAGCTGCAATAAGCAACGTGGTAATTTTGCTCATCTGACTCCTGGAATCAGCTGTGTTACTTTTGCGGAAATTCTCTCTTCCAGCAACTAGGATAAAATAATCTGTCTCTGCATGGGCGATTTCAGACTGAAATATTAAGAGACTGACAAAAATTATTACTGAAAAGAACTTTTATAATGGGAAGTATTTTGCATCTTAAACAAAGGCAATGCCCCTCCTCTGCTCATTTAATTAACAGTGATAACAGAAAACAAAAGTCAGCTATAGGCTGTGAAACTAAAATGCTGTAGAGGGCCCTAAGTCCCCATACAAATCTGAAACTTTTCTTATTATTGTACAGAGTGTTTCGTAAGGGAGTAAGGGTCCAGGCAAGTGGTAGATTCTGGAGACAGTGTCAAGATAGGATTTCTTTCTGGGAGCAACAAGATAAAGACCAATTTTGTTCTGCAAATATTTTGTTCTACAAATAAATGAGACTCTGATCAGTGATTGAGAGCATAAGCAAAGATAATTCTGTAGACTAATAATTGATTATTTTGTCAGTTTGTGGAACCATTCAATAGTGACTGAGTAGGAAAGAATATATTCAGAGAATCTTTTCAGCTTGCTCCTCCTTTTTTACATGTAATCAGAGACGCTGTGCTCTGCAAACTGTTCCATTAGTGATAATGAATTAGTATTTAGGTTTCAGAATACACCCCACAAACTGTGGAGGAAAACTAGAAAAGGAAGAAAAAAAGAGCCTGGGTGCAAGGCTTTTCTCTTTGTCTCCTGGTTTTGCATAATGGAACCTCTCTGTGCAATTGCACATTTTTAGTGGAAGTAACAGTAAAAAAAAGAATGCAGCTTCAAGAGCCAAACTGTAGTCCAATATCATTTTACATAAGCAGGCAGTATTTTTTCTTCATTTTCTTTGAAGAATTTGTGTATTTTTTCTGCACAATAAATAATCCAGTCTACATATTTTAGGCAATTTACAACCTTTGCAATATCCCAGTACTCCTTTACCTATTTTTAATTAATTCTTCTCACTCTTAAGGATTCATACTATTTAAATATGTATAAAGAATTAATACTTCTCACCTTGATCATTACTTAGTCATGTTAAGTAACTTTTTTTAATCTTGCCTTGCAAACGAATCCGTTCAGCTTCCTAATTTTCATTCTTGCTCTCCTCTGGACTCCAACAAATCTGTGAGTATATTTTTCTTCAGAGGTAGGATTCTAGCCTGAGGATTGTCTTTGGAGTCAAGGAAAAAAACAAAACAACAAAAAAAACTCCCAAACAATAATAATACAGTGCCAGTATGGAGAAAACGGGTCTACAAACCAATTTTTTGTATCTCAGAGAATTACTATCAACAGGTAATAAAAACATACAACTGCAATAGTTTCTCTGAAATATTTCCTCCCACATAGTTTCATTCATAAGAGAAATAGATTATCTCTTGAGAGCATTTATTTATATATTCCTCTTTTCTCTAATTTGCATCATTTTTATGGGGTGTGTTTTTTTATTCTACCTCTATATGGAAAGTACGATTTTTTTTTAATCCCCTCCAGACAGAAAAATATTTTGCTTCGCTTAGGTTGAAGGTCTTCTGGTTTGTCACTGGAAGGCCCCTTTACTTGCTGATTTCTACTCATTAAAGTGGTAGTTTATCCACCTTCAAATGTCTCTGCTCTGTGTCACAGACACTTATTTGTTCTCCAGCCATCAAAGTGTATTAAAATTAACAGCAGTCATCACATGAGTGGAGGGTAGCCGTTCTCAGACACACAGATAGTTATATACTCACAGCAGGAAACTTGCAATCAAATTCTAACAAAAGGTCACATTTGCAATAAGTAAAGGAAAATGTAGGTAATTGGTTATGGAATCAGTTAATATCTTCGCAGGCCTTGAAAGGCACTCTGACGGACTTGAAACCCTTTTGTTCCAGTAATTAAAACTGAGCTATTGTTATGGTATTAAAAAAACTCAGGAAATTCTTAGTGCACTGTAAAATAGTGTCACTACAACGGCAAACAAATTCAAGAGGGAAAATTATTTGTGATTTGTTTGAAAAGACATACAGACTCGGTTCTGGCTGAAATGTAGAAAAGGAATAGGGAACGAAGTGCAGGACAACGTGAAGATTAGCCCTTACAACATACGGTTTTTTGCCCAGCTTCTAGGCACACCCACTATTTCCCTCAGCTGATTTTAGATTTGTGGCCACTTCAGGAATACTGTGTCACGATGTTTACACAGGCTCCACGCAGACTTCAGGATACTTGCCCATTCAGAAAACAGTGACTGACTTTCCAAGACTTGGAAAGCATCTCAGCGTTGGCTGAAATTCTGTTTCTTTGAGTGGTACCATGCAGTCCTGAGCAGTTACATGCCACAGCTGTAGTTTACAACTGTATCTGAGGTTGGGCAAGTCCCTGAGCCTCCTGCACAACCAAGGGGAAGGGTACGTGCCACAGAAGAGGACACTGAGCAGCCAAAGCATGGAGCAGGGACCTGCCAGGGGCATCCACCAGGAAAGGCTGCGGAAATGTATTGTGGTTTTCTTTGCCCATCAAACACTCTTTTTCATCTAGTTCAAGCTAGGAGTTTCTGACAGTTTCTGGCATGACTGGGGACCAAGTCTTTAGGGCGCCTGGCATGAAGCCCTGGCACGAAGCCTTTCTTCTGCCTGTAGAAAATCAAAGTTGGCACCGGAGAGCTCTCAGCAGGAGGCTGTGGACTCCCTTGAGCAGAGGGTAGCACAGCCCATACCCTCCCCCTTATGCTCTGGTGCTTTGAATTGTACAAAAAAGAAGGCTGCTGCATCAGATGGAAAAGTTGTGTGAAGACCCAGGCATATTCCTGGGTCTGTGAGCTGGGGCATTGAGCAAGGAGAGGAAAGGCGTGGTTTAAAGCTTCTGCTTGAATAAACATTTTAAATAATCAAACAGCCATTAAATATACTCCAGGAGTTCCTTTCTGCGCACCAAGTGCTCTAACTACTAGGCTAGGCTGACACACTCGCACCAAATTCTCTGGGTCTTAATTCAGATTTAGTGCTACCACCATTCAAATTTTGACCCCTTTTACAGGCAGGAGGTCAGACTGGTTTTGCTCCAGAATAGCCCCGAGCCTGGCATTTAGGAAGCTTCCTGGTAGCCAAGGGAAAGACATCACTGAGCCCTGGTCTCTCCTACCACCAGTGAGTGCTCTCCCTGTTGTGCAAACAGAAGGTGGAGCTGGCCCTGCACAAATTTGGCGGAGGAACTTCTCCATATAGCACAAGGCCTCTCAGAGATCCTCAAAGTCCTGGGAGCTTTCTCAGATATGACTGGCAGTCGGGATAGAGTTAGAGATGTGAATGAGATGCCCGTGGAATTTCAGGTGCTCCCAGGCTGAGGCAGGTGTGCCTGTGTTGTCTCGGATGAGCAAGGGATTGAGGATTGGAGTTTTGTCTCCATTAACTGAAAATAAAAGCTTACAAAGCAGAAAGCTTTTTCCCTCCCTCCAGAAATGCTCTCTGCAAACATTTTGAAGAATGTATTAATAGTTGACAACAGGAAAACTTAAACTCTTCTCCCATCCATTTAATTTTCTACTAGCTAAGTTATTCTAACAAAGGTGCCCCAGGCCTGATCTTCAGATAGTACTTGGATTCTCCAAGAGGAGATTTGGGAAAGGGAAGAGAACTTCCAAGGCAGAATCAAAATCTCATTAAAATGAATGAATTTAGAAGGAAAACATAGCCAGTGTTTTCTGCAGGAAAAGCTCTGTTTCATGAATGCTCCCTCTCTCCAGGCTCAATTTTCCCCTACTGCCATGTCTATTGCTCACGTTATCCTTACCCCTGCACTGTTTAGCGTTTCTCCTGCAAAGCTACTCTCTAGCTTGAATAAAGTGAGAGCACTGAGGACATCGTAAAAGAATATGAGTGAGGGCAGAAATGGAGTGACAGTCTGGGGAGAGGGATCATTTTTTAGCTGGAAATGGATAAGGCAGAATTTTCTGTGTTGTCCAAGCCTAAACAAAGAAATCACTTTCACTTCTTCCCTTCCTTTTCTGTCTCACTCTGGTGTCCGAAGTGACTGTCATGCCTTAGACCAAGGCTGGCATGAAAAGTGGTTTGCCTTGTATTAGAGAGAATGACAAGTGTCATCCCAAATACGTGCTCCTCAAGCTCTGCTGCTGTGCAAGTGTAGCAAATAGAATGAGGGAAAAGCTGGTCCAGGTTTGCCTGCTCTGAGGTTTTTGGCTGCGCAGCCCTTACTGGCTATTGTGTTCACCTAATTCAGTGTAATAATATAGTTGTGAAAATTACTGGGAACATTCAAAAGACTTTGAATTTTGAATAATAAATATTCCAGGGAACTGCATGTAACCTGTGATCTGTATGTATGTGGGAAGAAGGGGAAGAACAACTCCTGCTAGCAACACATCAGTTTTATTGAAGTTCTTTCCCCAGAGAGTCAGCAAGAAGGAAGATAATAATGCATTTCCTGAATTGTTAGGTGGAGACTATTTGCTCTGTTCTAATTGAAATTATTGCAGGAAACTCTGTAAATTTGAGAGTCTTTCAACTAATAGGAAGGGGAAGAATACCCAAGCATCTTCTCATATTTAAGTAATCAATCATGGATGGAAATTAGAAGTTCAAGCAAGACAATATTTGAATCAACGATTGCAGTAGGTAAGTGTTACTTTATAGGTTGAAATAACTGCCTAAGCAATCTGTTATAAAATTTCAAGTTACAAACATACCAAAAAAAAATATGTTTTTGAATATCACTAGGGATCAAGTTGTTGCAATGAATTTGTCCAACTAAAAGGCAAAAAACTGGAAATGCTGAATAAAAGCAGTAAAGGCCTCTCAACGTTTTGCCTCTTTCTAGGCTAAACTGTGGTAAAAAGTATCTAGTCTAAAGCAATTTTCATGTAAGTTATGGGTTTTATATTTAGGGTTTTTTGGGAAAAAGTGTGAAACTTTTTCAGGACATTATCTTTCAAAACATTTGACCATGTGAGATCAAAATATTCGAGCCCTATGATATGAGACTTTCAGAGCTCATCTTGCTTGGCTTGTTTGAAAAGAAGATCAAGATGTAACTTGATCACTGGCAACAGGAATTTCATAGCGGAGAAAAGCTCTGACAGTTGGGGATTACAATCTTGTTGACAAAAGCTTCCAGAGATCCTACTGAAGCTAGACACCATTTCTTGAAATACAATACCATTTCTTTGCTGTGAGGGTAACGGAGTATTTGTTGAGTGTACATCTAATCAGGTTACCATCCTGGAAGTGTCTTGGTCTCTGCTGTCCTCTGCCTTTGACTGACTCAAATGTCACAGCCCGGGGGGCTTGAGGGAGGGTGATTGATTAAGGATGTGTGAAATTTAGCTTCCCCAAGAAGATAATATGATGGTCCTTTCTGTGCTCAAAGGCTATAAAAGATACTAAAATATGTTGTTGAACGGGCTTGGGCTTGCTTATTTTTTCAGAAAATTTTGAATTAATAGGTTGTTCTTGGGGTTTTTTTACTTGGTTTAATCACTTTTCTGTTAGGTTGTCTTTAGTTTCTTTGTCTGTTTAACAAAATTCCACAGGAGCGTTCATACCACATTTCAAAACTGACTTCTGTCCTCTTATGAACCTGAAATCTTTACTGTCTTATTTTCCACTTTCCTTTCTGCTGCAGTTTTCAAATGCTGTGCTTCCCCATTCAGATGGAAGGAAGCCCGATGTTCCACTAACTGCAGATTGAGCCAGATATAGACTAAATGTAAATTTTAAAATCGGGGTTATTTCTGTAGGATTTGTGTTTGATTCTCCTCATGCAAATTCCCCATACAGCTTTCAATGGCCAAAATACATTGCTGACATCCCAATAACCTTTTTCTAAAAAACCAAAACAAACCAAAAGAAATTTGAAAAAAACGTACTGTAAACTTGGAGGCTGAGAGGGTAAGCGTGACATCGATCAGGCTGATGCTTATACAGTTTCACCCTCTCAATCTAAGTCACAACTTCAGCTGCTCCCGGTGATTCCAGCCATGTCTGTGCAGTCAGTGCTCATGGCGATAGCACCCACTCTGCCCTCTTGTCGAAGATATGGATGTGTAAGTAATAAGCGTTTTCCTGAGCTGCGGACACCATCGTTTTGCAGAACGGAGCACTGCATCCCCAGGCTAACCGGGTACTTGCTGACAGAGCCATGCCGTGTTGGAAAGCCTGATAGAGCCGAAAGGCTTGGCAGGATCACGTCAGTTCTCTGGACACTTCTGAGAGGGGTTAGGGAAGAAGTCAGTTTAAACAGTAAGCAAGTCTCCTGGCCTGGCTTCCTACCTCCCTACCTGGGTTTCTGGGGAAAAGAGGGTACAAGTGTCCTTGGTCTTCCAGATGTCACACTGCATGGAGGGGAGGGATAGTGCTGAGCGCTAGCCAGGTGACGAGGACTCTTTTTCCTGTATGCGCACCCAGAAAGAGAAGTATTGAAGACATAAAAGGTTTGGTTCGTGGGAGATAGATCAGCTTATCGTACGTATTTTGTAAATATTAGAGGGTTCAGAGAACAGAATAATAATCCTTAGCTATAAAATATTTATAATTTATCTATTTATAAAGCTGATAAACAAGTAATTTCATAAAACCAATTTAAAATGTCCTTTTATTTTTTTAAATCTCAAATTGGTTCAGCTCTCAGGATAATTCCCACTGTAAATTTTATGTTGCATACTTAATACTATTTGGTTGCAAGTAATTATCTGTTTTAAATCTTACTGTTGCAGTTTTCTTGTATGCCCCAAGGCAACTGTGTATAAAGCTATCAAAAAGATAGTATATTCAAAAAGAAGAACAAAATATGTAAAGTTTTGTCATATTTTTGCAAACCCATGTATATTTATCATAATTTCTAATTATTCTTTTTGCTTTACTGCATATTATTAGTTTAATTGAACCATAAACTTTAGACTAATAACACCAATTTGTCTTTCATTATACTTTGCTCTATTAACTTTTACAAATGGGTTCATCTCAGCCACTGATTGATGGGCGCGCAGCAACTGTGCTAGTTTTCTCGCCCACAAACAGCTACATTGCATTTTCTGTTCTCGGAAAATGCTTTTGCCTTTTTTTTTTTTTCCAGGATATGAGTTTTTATTCTTTATTCTTGAGGTTTAAATACAAGATACATTTTGTAACTTTCCTCTTCCAAACATTAGCCCTTCTGGCAGAAACCACCAGCAGAAATAAGAGCTAGAGTTGTCAATTATTTCAAGGGATCCTTTTCAAAATAAAATGCTTGGTTCAGGGTCCCAGTAAAGCCCTATTCACTTCAGAATTCGGGGAATTTAAATCTCCTAGTGATCTTCATAGGCAGGCATTTCTCTGTCAAGTGGTGGGAATTCCATGAAAATGTAAAATCACATACATCTCTTGGGGAAAAAAACCCACGTAACTATAAAATTACACAAAAATAACAGAGAAAATTGCAAAAATGCAAATATGTAGAGCTATTGCAGGACCACTTAACAAATACATAGTTTGGTTAGGGCCAAGACTCTTTTTAACAGCACAGTCCTCATATCCCCTTCTACTGTATTCCCAAATCTAATTAATCTGCAGGGAGAAAAATGAGTATTGAAAGTAAGCTGGTCTCTCCCAGCTGGGTCCAGTCTGATCTGTGGTCACCTGGGGTAGCTTCACAGACTCAAGTGATGCTCTGCCCTGTCCTGTCCTGTCACCAAAGATCAATTCCATGACTACTGTCCATGCTCTGTGAAAACTTCTGGATATAGAGTCCAGCTGTCACATCTTTGAGAAATATAAAGAACAAACAATACCCTGTGCATACTTTTCCTATCTTTGCCATTGTTACTGAGGCTCTATTTCTCAAATACCTTGCAACACAGTTTTCTTTCTCCCATGTTCTTCCTCCACTTAGAAACACCCAAACATTTGGGAGTTGGACTAGATGATCTCTAGAGGTCCGTTCCAACTCTGACAATTCTGTGATTCCGTGATTTTCTCCTTTGTACTATCTGTTCAGCTTCTTACACACAGGCCTCGAATGCAACTGTCTTTCCAAGACTCCTTCCAGGCAGAAATAAAAGCAGCTCCAAGCCGTCTCTAGCCAGGCAGCCAAGATCTGCGGTGTCACCAAAGAGTGTAGGGAGAATGTGGCCGCTGCCACAGAGACCTCCTTGAGTCTGAGTCCCACAGCAAATTACGGGAGATAAGAAGCGATTTGAATAAGGGAAAATGTGTGACCCTCAAGTCCGAACTACTTTTAAAATTAGCTATGTATCACCACATTTATGATAAAATTATGACAAGCTGAGGGAAAAAGGTGGAGGACAGATGAAAAAAATAACAGCTTGAGAGGCAATCAAACAGAACAAGAAGAACATAGGAACAGAGGGGTCACGTGTGAGGAAATTGGGAAGGAAGAGGAGGGGGAATGGAAATTAAAAACACTCCAAAAGACATGAGAAGGTGCAGGGGAGAAGCAGCAGAGTGAGCTGCAACCCATGCAGTCTTATGGCACCCAAAGGTCCTCTACTGCAATAGAAATATTGCAGTTCCTTGCTATGGAAACACCTTTTTGTGCATCTTGTTCAGTAGAAAGAGAAGTGCAGTTATTCCAAAGCCATAGCACCCCAGGAGCGGTGTCCCTAAACAGCAACCTTTGTGAGGGAAAACAGCCATTTTGGAATGAGTATGAAGCCTGCTAATGGGAAATAAGTACCTTGGGAATTTATAATCCAAACTGTAATATCCTCCACAAAGCCAGTGTCTCACCAGATAGAGGGTTGTGACGTGCTTTTCATTTCAGCTTTGAATTGTTGTGGGGTACTAGTGATTGTTAAAAATATGTGAAAATGGAATTGAAGCAGTAACTGCAGCAAGAAATAGTGGAGAAGGAGTATGGAAGGTTCTGCATTTCCCCATGTCTCCATCGTAGTGTTTTATTGTGTTCAGATGTCCTCTTTTTTGCACAGATCTTACTGGAAGCAGTCTGGATTTCCATAGTTTCAGTGAGTTTCCAGTGCATTTCCAGTGTTTCAAGGGAATGTTTTAACTGCTGGGCTAATAGAAAAGAAGACATCCTGTGTCTTGTTGAAGGTTGTTTTCTGTAACTTCAAGCAGTGTTGGTTTCAACTGAATGCAGAAGGTAAGGATAGTGAGCAGGAGGAGAGCAAGCGAGAGCTGCGTGCTGCCTACAGTAATTGCTGTGGCACAATAAAGCACGACACTGACATTTTATTAGGTTAGTTTCTATGTCACTACACTCAGATATTCACAAATGATGACTCAGACCTGTAAAACAATTAAATCATTAAATGAATTATGAGACTTGATAATAAATAATGCATCTGGGGACTCCGCATGTGCCATCTGTGTTTTGAGAATACTCCTGGAATACAGCGAGGTCCCTTTTCAAGCATCTTCATGCAGCCAGGTGGGCTGCAACCTGCTTCTCTAGACAAAGGCGGAGATTCCCCAATAATCACATATCTTTGTAGGTCATGGCTTCCAAGTAAATTTCAACTATATCACTGCTCCAGAGAAAGCTGTGAGAACTGGCAAGGTTTCTAATCTCCTGCAAAGCATTTGATATGTGTATATATCTTGAATATTTTGTAGCCAATGTTGAGGCTTCGAAAGCTGAGATGTGATATTATTTTCTTGGATGCCTGAGTTACCTTATATGCTTCTATTCTTTGGTGGCTTTTAGTAAGGGAAACAGCTATAACTTTTATGAAGACAAAGAGTCTTCCTTTGTCTACAAAAGTCACCACACCCTGTAAGTCACATAAAGGGACATCTAGTGAGCATATAACATTCTGCAAGACAACATATCTTTACTGTACCATTGAGCACCAGACCACACAGTTTATCAAGCTAAACTTCTATGTAGGTGATCCTGTGATTATCTAATTTGTATGTAAAGGAATTATATCTTCACTACATGCACTTTTGAAATGGCAATGAGCTTTTTACTAGGCAGCTATTAACTTCTGATAGTGTTTTCAGTATATATTTTTGAAAGGACAACTGTGAATATTTTTCAATAAACGAGTTACCTATTTTTTATTATCTCTACTACATGGATCTGCAAATACTATTTACAGTAGAAAAATATAAACATTTCTTCCTTCACTTGAAAGTGGTGTTTCTTTATGGTGTGTCATAATATCTCTGTGGTTTATGCTAACATTCAGAGTGATGAATCAGTTCAGCTTTCCATATGTAAACTTCTATTCTGTTCCTAATCTTAAGTGGATCAAAATAAAAATATAAAAAGGGATAAAATACTCATTTGTTCTGAAATCAGTGAAATAGCTGTAAATTGTTTGTTTCCTAATTATTTTTTTGTATTTCTGTTATTCTTTGCCTCAGTTTCTGTGTCATTCTTCCTGGTGGCAGTGACAGAAAATGGAAAGCATCATTTTGCTGGAGCAGAAAGCACAATTTTCTTATTGAACTGCTCACTGCGGCCATCCATGTCCTTATTAGTAAGTGATGTTGTAAAGTTCTTACAAAAGCTTTTTCTTAGGTTTTAAAATGGTAATATTGGTAATAATTATTAATAAATAAAATTTTGATCCACAGTGCATTAAAGTGAAAAGGAAGAAACTAAAAATCAGAAAAGATACTATAACTGAAATGTACATGTCCAGTTTTATTCCTTATTGAAATATATACTTGATTTCTTTTCTTGTTTCTGAGAGTGTATTTGGCCTGTCATTTTTTTAAAATGCTAACAAAGTTTGTTGCTGAATTTTCCAAAAATAGATGTGTAATTATTGACTTTTAAGCTGGCACAAAGTTTTTCACACATGTGATTAGGAGCAAAGTAGATTACTTTTTACCATAGAAAGAACGTTTTTTTTCTCTCCATGTTTTAAACAATTCTTTTCTGGACATGTGCTTTTTGGCTTGAAAAACTCTGCAGCTTATGAAGTTGTTTGTTATTTTGCTGTGATTTTATACACAATGGAAGGGTGAGGAAAAGGTCAGCAATAACTCTGCTGTTGCATTTTCACTGGGAAAAACATAATATTGATCGATAAGAAAATGGAAAAAGCACAACTATTAGCGTCTTACTTGATCTTCTCCGACCTTTACCCTGCCATGTTGATTTTATTCTTAAATGTTATGTCTGTTGTTCCAAAGGTTTGTCCTGTTTAGTCTTTTATTTAATTAATACATGATCTTCCTTACTCTCTCTAATGTTAAAACATGAAATTCGTTTTTATTCCTTGTTGAACCATTGTCCTCTTTACACTCAGCAATGCACGCTGGATAATAACTCAGTGTAGGAATTGGCCTGCTTAAAGCCACTCTAGAATCACAATCGACGGGTACTTAAGTTCATCAAACTGTTTTACAAGTCCACAGGAAAATTCGCTTTAAGGATGTGTAAGCTCTTTAAAAAGAAAATTTAAATCTTATGCTCTACATCTTTCTGGGTGTAGACTGTAGAGCAGAAAATACGGTATTGAACCTCAGTACTTTACTAAACTTCTACGTATCTGCTAGGTAGTGACTACAAAGTGTACTCAGGGAAGCGCTCTACACGGTGAGGGCAGTCTGCATCGGCACTATAGCTGGTACATGTGCTCACACAGGGCAGGGTGCCATGGCAAAGCCACTGGAGTGCCTTGGTTTGCCTTTTGGCACAAAATCTTCTCATGCCCTGCCAAAGATGACAAACCATATGTTTTGGCACTACAAAGGAATAAGGACCTGCTTTTATTCATGGTGGTAGAAGAAATTAATTAAATGAAATATGCAAGGATAAATGCATGCAGAAAGGGCAAGAAGTTGAATTTGCACATGTTGGGCTTTTTGGGTGGCAGCCCTTGCTGAGGAGCGAGCGGAGGCAGCACGGCTCCCCAGCTCGCTGGGAGCGGGGCACACAGGTGTCCCTGCCCTGCGGGCAGACAGACAGCGGCTTTCTTGTCCCAGCACCCTGCCCTGGCCGGCACCTTCTTGTCCCCACACTTCTTCAGCCCATGAAGCACCCATCATGTTTGGAAATGCTTTAAAAAAAAAGAAAAAAAAAAGAAAAGGAAAGCAAACCACAAATGGTGAACCTGATGGGATTTTTTTCTTCTCCCTCTTCTAAAAAGGGATGGAAAACCAGCCCCAAACTGGGCTGAGACTGAGGTCACTCATTTGTAGCTTCAAAGACATATATGGGGAATTCATCATGTCAATAATTTAGCTTATAATTACATTCTAAGTTGGTAACTGGGTTTATAACTTCTTACTTGAGGTGCTCTTTAACAGAAAAAAAGTGGTCACAAAGTCCTTTGCACTCCTAGAACCCAAGAGTCTTCAGAAACAAGTTAGACAACTATAGTAAGGCCTTTTTTTTTTTTTACAAAAAAAGTAGAGTCCTCATCACTTGAATCCAAAAGTTTTAAAATAATTGTGAGGGTTTTTCCTGGTAACATTTTAAAATTTCAGAATGGCAGGGAAGTTCTAAAGAATGGCAAGTAAATTTGTATTTTGAAACAATCATTAGAATAAACCTGTAAAGATGACACTGAGTCTACCAAAACAATAGGATAACTTATATGAAAAATAAAGGATAAGAATATAATTACAGTTGACATTTTTTTATTTTTTTACATAAAATAGTTCTTGTTGGCCTCATTTCCTCTCTTAAGACATTACCTTTATTAGCCTGATCAGTCTGAATGTCTGTACAATTTTCCACATAGTACCATGCAAATTTCTCACTATCATAAGACGATATGGTATGTGATATACGAATGATAAATATCCAACAGAATAATTACTAGAGAATCATAATCAAGTATTTTTCCACTGAGGTCTCACACAGACCGGTTCTTGCTCCAGTGCAGCCATAAACCATTGACAAAAATGCATAAGAAAATATAAAATAATTGTTGATAAGATTTGCAGGTGCCACAAAAACAGATGGAATGGTAAAAAAAATCATGACGACAGGTCGTTTGTACAGGATCCTCTGCATCATTTAGTAAACTGGGAAGAAATAACACGCATTTTGATATAACCAAATGCAAGGCCAAACACCTAGGGATAAAAAGTACAAGATTCAACATTAGGAAGACAATACTTTAAGACTCACTGAGCATGAAAAGGCAGTAATACTTTTTCAATGGAAATATTTTCTCATCTGGTGCTTCAGCCCAAAGAATTAGTGTCAGTCTGTGGGTTTATAAGCAAGAAATCACCAAATAGGGGGAGAGAGAGCTGTATTATCTCTGTCCACAAAGTTACTGACACCACTGCCAAAATGCAGTCTGATATCTATTCTTCAAAAAAGATAGTAAAAGCTTGGAGAGTGTTCAGAGAAAAGCTACAGGAATGATTTTACAGACAGGAAATTCCACCTTATGACCAAACCTACAGGAAGCTTAAAGTTTTTAGTGTATCTTAAAGAATCGTACTCCAGCAGATGTACGTGCCCTGTATAGTAGTTCTCTAACTACCGGAAGGCTTTCCTTTTGATAGGGCACTTGAGTTCAGAAGACAAAAACACCTGTTCCAGCAACCAGAATATAAAGCGATAACACTATATACAGAAAGATTTTATTTTTTTTAAATTTGAACTTTTACATCAACACTGAATGTGGGGTTTTTTCCTCTTTACTAAAGGATATTTTGCAGTCAGTCACAAGTTCTTAAACTCAATACCAGATGAAATTAAATGGCTAAATCATAAAGAAACACAGATGATATTCTGGTCTTAAAAATCTATTAACCTCTATGAATCTTGCATACACCAACGCTTCTCTGTAAAAGTCTTTGGCGTAATGCCAGAATAAAAGGCTGTGCTTATCATTATTATTTGTTCACATTATTTTTTTCTCAAAGGTGAACAGTTGTTAAACAAATATTACAGGCTTTTTTGTACCATTGAACTCCTTTGTCATCATATCATTATTTTCCCAGCGCTCTCATTTTAAGTGCCTGAAAGTTGCTTTCAATTGCAAATTAGCCAGGGCAAAAACAAGAGGGGCAGTGAAATCTCTTCATATGCAAAACATATCTGATTTTAGTGACCTGTGATCTCGGATGTTTGTTGTAAATAAGGATTGTACAGTAAAGAAAAGGTTGATCGATATATTTGATCTAATGCAAGTTATTCCTGATTCCCGATTTATTCTTCTCCAAGGTTTTGCATATTTCTTCCACTGTGTGAGGTTAGGAGGAAGAGCCACAGATAAGAAAGTATCTGGAAGACTCAACAAGTTATCTGCCTTGACCTTTGGAGAGCCTTAAAGGGAAGTGTTGTCACTCTGAGGAGATGTAGAGGTCATACTAGGCACAGAGCCAGCCTACAACTTTTTTTAGAGTGTGTCAGAGCCAGGGCAAAGTGAAGACAGACTAGACTTAATCCTTTAACCTAACCTGTCAAAACTGCATCAAGTCAGCACTGCCAAATCTGCAGCCACCTCATAACTCAAAAAGGTATGCATGAGCGCATTTATGAATTTGCTTTTGAAAAGCGGTTTTATGGTTTGGCATTCGCAGCATTATGAAACCTGGCCACATCGCTGGGTATGCAAACATAAAGCTAAATGCTGCCTGCTGCACGAGCAATTCATCCCACCGAGTAGTAAGAAGATATGAAATAAGATTATTGCAAAAGGTGATTGTTTTTAAGGGATACTTACTTCCAAACATAAAAAATACAGACTTCGAAGAAATTAGATTTGTGTTGTTTTAACAAAAACAGTAGAAATAACCTATCTGTCAAATCCACGGTAATGGATAAAGCACACAGCACATTAACCTGATATTTTATATTCATCGACTGTGCAGAAAATACTATTCTTGTGTAGTGATGATAGTTTGTTTAAAAGAAACATTTTTTTTTAGGTACTTGGGGGGTTTACATATATGCATGTGTGCATGTTGGCTTGCGTGTATGTAAGTATATTCATGTGCATTTTGTGTGAACCTGCAAATATTAAAGGAAGCATTCATGTGAAAAACAACACAAATGAATTGAAAACACAGGGCCATATCCTAACCGCTGCAAACTAGCTTGGCTGACAATGGCACCGCAGCCACGCTCAGACATGACAGTTGTCACAGCTCTCTATATGGCTGTGAACTTTAAATTGTGAATATACTGCGATGCAAATGAAAAATGCTAGAAAGCTCATTTTGTGCTGTTAATCCTTGAGTTTTTCCTTTAGATGGGTGAAGACACAGTAGCAATTTTATCTGTCCTCCAGGAGGATGTTCTGAAAACTATAGGCTGGATACACAAAGGGACTGGGACTATAACCTTCTCTTGAAAGAAAGGATTGTAACCTACAAAAAAAAAAAAAAAAGCTGATGTTTTGGTCCTGTGATGGGCTGGTGCTGCAAACCCACACCCAGGCATATGAAATAGCTCGCCTTCCCTCCTTTGTCTGCGAGGGTTCACGCTGTCACTGTCAGCAGAAACACCCTGCAAGCCACGGCGTGGGCTCCTTGTCTGACACTGGGACAGTCTAGGGCTCAAGCCCTTGCTCCAGGGCTTTTACTGTTGGTCCCCTGGAACGCGGCATCCACCTTGGCCTGCTGGGGCAGCTGGAGCACCCGAGTGGACCCGAGTGGACCTTGCCGGGTCCACCTCTCCCGTGCCAAATGCTCCCACGCAGAGGGCAGGGCTCCTGCCCCAGGGCTGGTGGTTCAGCCAACATGGGTCTTTATGGGGACTAAGGAGCCTTGAAGAGACCCTGTGTGTGCGTGTGTGTGTGTGTGTGTGTCTTGGGGGGGCTGGTGCCATAGAGAGATCTGTGTCTGGGAGGGACAAGGACAGAGCATGAGTGTGATCTCTGCCTTAATGATCAATTAACTGGGAAATTGTCAAAAGAAAACGCAAAAATGTCAAAATTTTGTTAATAGTTCTTGCTTGTGAGCTTGGAAGAACCATTAATGACACTTTGAGATTTTTGCACTGGAAACATCAAAACTAAAATGCAGTCTTCTTTTCTCTTGGACAACGAGTGCGCTTTCATCGTAATGAGTCATCCGAGCAATTCCAAGGCAGGGCAAAGAAGTGCTTATATTTACTTTCCACTTGGAACATGACGAAATTGGAAATCTGTGAAAGGTAGACCAGAACATGAAAAGGAAAAGGAAAGGAAAATACAATGAACTATTGAAAAGAATAGGGGAGTCTGAATTATGAGTGCTCGAGTAAAAATTATGTTAAACACACATGCCAGGGATTTTAATTCATAGGTATTGGTCACCCCTTGTAAAAACTCCATCGACTAATCAAGAATTCCACTTCCAGAAGGAGCAGTAGGTTGGCAGATGTTCCCCACAGTCTTTGTGCTTTTCTGAGGAATGGCTGTGACAGTCTATTTATGTAATAGCCCAATGATCACGTTGGGCACAAATTTTAATGTTGGCAAGTGGATACACATTGAGCAGTCTAGCTGATTGCTAACACGAGGAAAACAAGACCCTTTTCCCTTCAAATCAGAATAGGATTGGAAAAATGCTCGGAATCACAGCTATTTCAGAGGAACAGAAAGTATGTTGTTTCATGTCTAAATTACTGAAGATATTTAATATAATATACATATAGCATACATTTACAAAGAAGTGAGTCATTATGCTGCCATAAAAGTTAAATCTGGATCATCTGTTACTATTACTTTTAGATAGAAATGAGTCATTTCAGAATATGTGAAGAAAAACAGATTTCCATACATACACAGGGACATATTTTGACTTATATTTTTAGAGTTTAATGCCAGAAGGCCAGTCCAGGTTTCCGGGATGACTGGCTTTGTAACCCAGGCCATAACTCCTGCCTCAAACCTCTAATGGCTTACAAATGGCCACAGGCCTGAATCTACGCTCAGCTAAAGATTTCCATCTTTCAAAGGAGATCTTACCTGTTTTTCCATTCAGTCTTTATTCAGACTTCTCTCCTGTGCTTTTTGTAGAGAGTAACCCCTCTGTAGTGAGAATATGTGTTATGAAATGCTTATTTTGTTCCCCAAGTAGTAAAGAGCCACATTACATGTTTCACAAGTAATTCTATAAGAATACACTGTAAAGGCATAAATTTATTCAGAATAGGCATTGTAACTTTGGACAGTTTAGAACGTGTATAGCCACATGCAAAATTAGTCTATAGTTAATAGTACTCGTGTAACACAATAAATTAAAGGTGACCGTGGATTAGAAACCCTGCAATAGTTGTACTTCAGCTGCATCTTAGTATGAAAGTTAATGGCTTCGTTACCTGGGAAAGAAGAGTGGGAGAGATGGCCTTGTCATATGCTTGTTAAGTATTTGTACATCAACCAGCAATGTTGTCACACAAGATTTGCATGATGAAATCAGAGTTCAAAGTAGACTTTGGCCACGCAAATCTCTTTTAGTGAATGTAAAATCAGAAGTTTGGCATTTCTAACTAGTAGCCTTATGACAGTTTTGTTGTTTTGGCCAGATCCCCAAATGACAATTGTCACTGGAGACTAAGCATTACCATTTATACTGTCTAAAATATAGAGGGCATAGAAGTATTTATGACTCAAAGATTTGAGTGTGACTCACAGAGTTGAATATGGTGCATGTTGTTCTACTGAGCTAAATGACACGGGAAAAGAGATAAAGAAGAAATAGGAGATCCTTACCAAAAAGCTTCTTGAATGTAATTGTATATTTGCTTCAGGTATTTAAATAAAACAGAGTTAAAACTTTTTAACAGCTCCTCCTGACACTGAAGCAAAAAGGAAAAGAAACAAATTTGGCAGCAGGAGGAGCAGGTATCTCCCAGCGCCATGGGGTGGCCTGTGCTGCCTGAGCACCGTGCCGCTCGGCTGGCAGGGGAGGAGGTATCACCAGTGCTGGTGAGAGTTGTGAGCAGGAAAGCTCCTGTACGGGCAGAATTCCCGAAGTTCTGTCGCTTGTGTCTCGGGAAGGGAGTGTTTCTTTCAAGGGTCTTGGCGGTACACTGCCAGCCTTTGTTTTGAGCTCACCCCTGAGGGTGTGGTGGGCTCTTCGTACTCGGAAGTTGGTGGGTTTACTGACATTATTCTAAGCAGCCAAGCTTTTTAATCTGATCAGACTCAGAAACACCCTCTTTCACCTCTGACAGGAGTCTGATTGCTCTAGTGCTTTAGATCTGAGTAACTTGAAGATACCAAACGAGGCTGATCAGATGCTGAAGGGCTGCCAAGATTACAGGCCTGTCGGCCCTATCACTTTTGTTATTAATTATGATAAAGCTGTACAAGCTGCAACCTGGTCCATTCAGTGCAGACACTGAGACAGCTTTCCTCCCTTATAGTCCCCTCTTTTCACTGCTCCAGCTATTCTTAGCTGAGGGAACAGTCCCTTGTGGGATGATTGTCATCTGGTATATATACATTGCAGCAGCTGACTCAGATAACCAGGAAACTATAACCAGCTCCCTGACTGCCCTGGGAACTGGGCGACATCAGGGAGTCTGGCCTTGTACCAGGAACAAGCGCGCAGCCATGGACTGCATCTTGTAGGAGCAGGACACGTGTTTCTGATGCTTCTTTGCTTTTCGGACTCATACCATGAAGACTTTTGCAAAGCAGTGAAACGTAGGCAGATATCCAAATTGCAAAAACAAGACCCAGATTTAAAGACAAACAAAAAGATCTTTGAAGGAGCTTGATGATGTTTGTATGATTCCCGCCTCCTATCATCACTATGGAGGTCTCTGCCTCTGTTTAAATTACAAAACAAGTATACCTTCTTTTGCTCTTCTCAGTGATGGCTTCCTGTTTCTTGCTGACTCCTCTACACATTCACTTCCTGGTCATCTTCTGTCAGCGTGTCTGTTCCTTGCAAAGCAAACAAGGCAGGATTATTAAGTCATTATTAACCCTGGGTGCACAAGGTTACGCCCTCCACAAACCCCCTTTTCTGAAAGCCTCTGTTATTAAATTCATTCTGATCTGATCTCTGAAAATTAGTCTTCCACAAGAAAACCTGCAGGAAAGGAGGAGTGGAAAGACGGGTTACAAACAACTGCATGACAGGATCTAGTAAAGCTGGTGAGGCCTCAGAGTTGGGAGGACTTCCTTCTTCTGGCAGCAGTGAACAATTCTATCAGCTTGAAATGTGCGTATAACTTCACCCCTAGGCTGCAGTTTCACAGGCAGTCGAGCCCATAATGTCTTATTGCAGACAAAAAGAGGAAATATCATACACCCCATACCTGCTTCCTGTCTTCCTTCCTCTGCTCCTTCCTTCCTCTCTCTGCTCCCAGCTGCAGACCTCTGTCTGCTCTTGCGCTTCTTGGTTCTTTTGCTGATTCACATCACCTCACTAAAATAGCAAGAAAAATATTCACCTTTTTTTTGCTATGAGTTACTTTTCTGTCCCCCTGCACAACCGGGAGAAGAGGCCAGGGCAGCGTGCTCCCTGCTTCTTGTCCTTTTACTGTCTAACCAAGGTTTTGTTGCTCCTTCTGTTGCACCCGAAGGATGGTGATGGGCTCAGCCCTTGTTTTGAATAAAATCCTTGACTATGTTTGAACTTAAGCTCTTCCTGCCATCACCCATTCAGAATAATAGCACTGCTGCTTAAGCAGAGCAGTAGAAGCCATGAGGGGAGGTGCTCAGGACGGATTCATCCCAGCCCTCCTCTGCAGTGATCATTCACCTGAGGAGCTGATGGAGTTCTTTTCCTCAGTGGCCAATGAGCTACAGTGTCAGGCTTCTCTGACAGCAGATACTTCTGCCAGCTTTCCAAGTCTCGGTGTTGTACCATGATCCATTGTTGGAGTCTTCTTGTCACTGTTTCCACTCTGGGGCTCCTACACCGTTCTGGTTTGCAAAGTAAAAGTCCCTGGTAGTGATCCTTGCTTGGCCCTAGTACGGCCTTTTGCCAGCTCTCTGCTTTTGTTCATTGCTATCCAGAATTCAGCTAGCTTCTGTTCCTTTTGATCTGATCTCACAAAGAAACCCTGCATTTCAAGAAGGAGGCACAAGGCAGTCAACAAACCAGGACTCTTTGACTTAAGAACCAAGTCTAGCACCCAGAGATCAATGAAGTGATCTCCTTATGTTCAGAGATCCCAGAACAAGCTCTAGCCAGTCTCCCAAAGCCTCAGTGTGCAGATCTGTGCAGAGCGAATGCAGCCTGTGGACAATAAGCAGCAGTGGACAGTTGTTCACACACTCTGGAGGAGCAGGAGGCATGAAGCCATCACAAGAGAACATGGCCAGTCAGGAGCTAGTAGCAGATTTTCTCACTTATCACTGCTTGCCTTCAACTATCCTCATGTAAGGTTCAAAGTACCAGTTTTCCTCAGGTGGTGAGCAGGATAGATATACATAAAATATATCTTTTTTCTTCCTTATTGCAAGGCCATTTAAAGAAATGGATGTGTCTGAGAAGCCACTTGGAGCTTTTGGGAGATATTTACGGCTACTGCTGTTATGACTGAATGGAACTGAGTGAAAAAAAAAAAAAAAGAAGTTGGAAATGAAGTTGAGGCAGGGAAGTTTCTCTAGGTATAAGAGGATGCAGAACAGTAATGGTGAGAGACTGAGAGAGGAAGAAAGAACAACAGCAGGGCTAGTGGGAACAGTGCCAGTGCAGAACTAGGATGAGTGATAAGAGGCATGCGGAAGGGGGGAGAAGAAGAAAGAGAAGATTATGATGCATGGAAGCAGACCAATCCACCCTTCCTAAGTCTGTGGCATGTTCCACTTTGAAGCCTATTGTGCTGTATCAAAGCAGAGACTGTATCGCACACAGCCTGGGCAGCCACCGCAGTTGCAAGCTAATAGGAAAGGGAATAAGTAGCAGCATGCCAGTTAGGTTTGCATGATGCTGATAGCAAACCTTGCAGGATGGAGAGGTATGCTAGCAATGTCTCCCTTATTTCAACGAGTGCGTGCAATATTTAGCTCCCAGCTTTACTTATGAAGATCAGTGCTGTTCCCCTTTACCTATTGCTTTGTGGAAAGTCCAGGTCAAAAGACAAAAAACAGGTCAATAGAGAAGAGGTCATTATGTGTCCAGATTATTTCATACTCTGACATTTTGTCTGAATGAATGCCAAGAGCTCTGTGTTCAAGTTAAGGGAAGTTTGACAGTGCCGCTGGAACTGCTGAGAGGAAGCTCCAGCCAGGCTGAATTACCCATGGGTGCTGTGTCCTCGCCCCAAGGTTAAGGTATCACACTAGCCACTTTTGCCTGAATGCTAAGACAAGTCCCTAGTAATCACCATTTCTTCTGTGCACCCTGTTCTGCACTTGAAGGAAACCTGAACAAGCAAGGAGAGAGTCAAGATCTATTACAGCAATCCCCTGCTGTGGGTAGTCAGGGGACTGGCACTGTAAGAGTGAAGGCACAAGCCTGTTCCTCAGTTCAGTCAAAGCTTCTGTGTCCACAAATGTTGGCAAGGTCTCCTGTTCCTGTACAGGTCAGCTCCTGGGACTTCCTTCAGGATGTTATTAAAAAGAGTCAAATAAACAGACCTGCATTCTGTCAGGTCTGAACCCATGACCAACACATTAGAATGAAGTAACAACCAGTGAATAGCTAGTGAAGAGGAAAGCCCTAAAAAGTACTTGCCTAAATTCACAGCAAGACCCTGAGTGGGATTCCTCTAACCCATCATAGATTTTGGAGGTCAGAGGACCTGCCATAGGAATCATCTCTTTGCACTAGCTATAGAAGGAGTTCAAGTTGATTAGGTGAAACACCATGTATTTTTCACTCATCTGCAGTTAGATTTGCCATTCTTCTCATTATGCAGGAACAAATTCTCTGTAGGGCACAATGAGAAAGCTGAAGTTCTAAAAATAAGAATCTAAGATCAGGCAGTAAGCCACATACTTCGTTTGGCTTAGGATGAGACACTTAGGTTGCCATATTAGTTACTGTAAAGCAGCCTGAGATTTTTGAAATGCTGAAAATCAGGTGCTTCCGTTGACTTCAATGTGTCCAAAAGAAACCAAACTATTGGTTAATCTGCTGTCTATGAGTGTAATCAAATAGAATCCTTTGAAAAAGGAAAGTTTTGCAAATAATGACAGGAAAAGCATAAACTGTCCTAAATTTCCCGTGCGTGCTGCCTTTTTCTGCTTAAAGTGCTCTCTGCTTTCCCTTAAAATTTCAAAGGCTTATAAATATTTTTTGGCTTTGCTCACACTTATAAAGCTAAGAGTATCCAGAGAAGGGGTGGGGGAGTTGATTTACATTGCCAGTCAGACATAGCAGAAGATGCAGCTCTGCATTTGTAGATAAACCATAGTCTGACATTTGTTCACATAAATGATATGATGAATAATTATGAAAAATGATCTAATTTGGGAAAATTACAATCAGGTCATGTACATTACAGAGAAAAGAACTAAATTAATTATGTACAGTGTGTAACTGTCAAATACCAACAACATCTATGTAATGGAAAGTCAACAATATATAGGGATCCAGCTAATTTCTATAAAGCCTGAATTTCTCTGGACATTCACGTTCCTCAGATTCACAAACTGCTGTACACCGGCTTATCAAGCTGTACTTGTAAAAAGATGGGCCAGGATTCGAAGAAATCTTTTAATGAGGATTATTGTTCTGTAGAATTGAAACGGCAGTCTGACTACTGGTGGCTGTACCATTGTGTGTTGTAGGGTTCAGCAAAACTCCTAGTAAAACTGCAGGCAATTACTGAGTGCCCAGTTTTGAAAATCAAACTTGTTGTGACAAACAAGCTAACTGTGAATCACTTATACACATGAAAATGTCTTAAGAGTAAATAATCTTTAAGATTTTGGTCACAGTGTGGCATTATCAATCCCTTAAATTGTAATAGTGGAACTGCTGGTGTCACTGGTCCACTGTAAAGTAGCTTTTCTGTAAAAAAAAGTATGATTTTTAATGATTTCTTGATTATTTGCATTCTAATTAAACTATCTAAAACTTTCTTAGTGCAAATATTTTCTTTCCTAGAGGCATTAAAAACATCATTATGTCTGAATTGTGTTAATTATTAAAACAGGAGCAGTAAAGAATGAAAAAAGACTAGAAATGGCAGCATAAAAGCCCATCTGCTTTTTTATTGTTTTATATCCTCAAAGAAATCTAAAAAAGGAAGCAAGTGCATCAGCTGTGAAAAGCGAGACCCTCAACTTTCAGTTGAAGTAGCTGGTGTCTTTGCCTTAGGTGGGACTATTGAGACTAAATACAAATTGTATTCCAGTTATAACTTTGGGAGTTGCTGATAGAAAAATAAGTATTATTTTAAAATACCTGATCCTAAGCTTAGAAGTAGGAATTTTTACTCTAACTCTGTTTCCAAAACCAATAGTCTTATCACTCAACGTGTACATACTTCACATTTACTTTAGTATGGAAAGCACACATCTTATACAAAATGGAGAAAACAGATTAGAAAGAATAAAAACCCATTTCAGTACGGACTGGGTGTTCACAACAGACTCACTGGGGACCTTTGATCTTACAGTCAACAACCATGTATTTCCATCTACTCAATTTTTCTTATATGATTACCTTAAAAGAATTCTTGCCATATGTCATTTGAATCCATTGGGGACTTCGAAAGAAAATGAGAAGACTACTTAAGCAAGCTTTGTAAATGTATGTGTCTGTCCATATGTATTAAAGTATACAGATAGTTTTTATCTTATGCCATACTTAAATTTATTAAAAATAAATGAAATGTACTGAGTTTTATCACAGCTAAAACATGCATCTTAACTCGTTGATATTCATTTAGTTTTTGCTGACATGTACGTGTTAGGGATCAAGCTCAAATATTTATATTATAAGAATGAGAAAAAATTTCTGAAGCTTTAGTATGTCCAGCAGAAACACCTCTATTTCTACTTGCAGAGGTACGTACATGCAAATATCTGAGACTATGCAAGTAGTTTTTTCCTCATATAACCAATAAAAATAATTGTGCTAATCAAGAAATAGACGTTGCTTAAACTAGATAAGGTGATATAAAGTACTGTGCATGATTTATCATGCAGCTTTCCCAATGCACAACAGTCCCACCCTGAATTACTAGCTCACCTCTTTCCTAGGCTGTAGTCTTAATATTGGCAAACTGCGCTAAAAAATACAGATCGTGATTGGCACTTGTGTATGCACACGTTAGGCAAGTTCAGTTCCCATGCTATTTAAAGCAAATTACGTGTATGATGGGTCACAGAGCAGCTTCTGTGATTCTTACTTCTTCCGACGCTCTTCAAAAGGGCAGGGCCACGATCTGGTGAGCAGGAGCAACAGATAGGAGAAATCAGCATTCAAGAGGAACAAAATAATGAACTTCTGGGCTTTTTAAGCAAATTTCATATAGATAGAGTTTGCCAGTTTCTTGAGTCAGAAGCTTCAGGACCTTGCAGAGGAGCAAGGGAGGGAAAGGATGCCCTAGTCCAGTCTGAAAAAAGGTTTTTCCACAGTATTATTTATGCAAGTGCTAAGGTCCAGATCTAGAAGGATAAAGGACCTGCTTAACCACTTCACAGTGCATCAGCAGCGTACAGTGAAATCTGCTGCAGGTACAGCTCTGAAGTGAAGGTAACAAAATGGTCAAAAGCAATTAACTCCATTTCTCAGAGAAGTGCCTAGCCTTTAATCCAAACCCCCAAAACATGTGGCAGCCTGTCATTGCTGAAGCTGTTAGAAAATGTGTTACTGATTAAGAGCATATATTGTCTCTGTGCAGAGCGCAGTCATTGGGCGTATTCAGTCTCTATTTCTTAAATTATGGCTTTAATGGGCTTAGTGTTTCCACAGAAAGATTTGGTGATGTGGGGTATGCTACACTAAAGTGTCTTCCATTTTTATCCCACACTTGGATCTGCACGTTGAGTGGATTCAATCTCTTTGCTCCAGCTTTAAAGAAGGAGGTGTCCTTTATTTGCAGCTGGATGCAATAATCATGGCCACACATCCTTCTTTAGTTTAGGAAATCTCACTGGTGAGAGCTGTGCCGAAGCCTGCCTTTAAGACAGCGTTATCTGACTGAGTTTTGGTAACATATGCAAAGTCAGGGACTTTTCCTTTTCCAGATCCCAAACAATTAATATATTACTTCCTTCTGGCAGAACATTAATCAGGATAAGCCAAGATGAAGGCTGAGAACCTCGTCTCCTTACATCTCGGTGTCTGAAGAATTTATAGTAGTTAAAAGCAATGGAATGAAAATAAAACACTTCCTTACATCCTTTTCTTAATATTGTCCTATTTGTAGAGCTATCTGTCTACCAGTCAGCTACCTCTGTGACAGCAGCAATCAAGGTCTTGTAACGATACTTCCTGTCGCATTCTCCTGGCCGTCTAGAGTCCCAACTGCTTAAAAATAACAACCCCGGGGTGCATACCAGCTGAAACGAGGTATGCCCAAAAGGGGAATCTCTGCAGCTATCTTTGTAAGAACCCATCTTCAGCTGTGCCTCTGTGGCTCTCCCATATACATAGCCTCACGCAGCAGCCACTCGCGGGGAAACAACAAGCTGCTGTTATTCCTTCGTCTGCAGAATCTCTTCCTGCGCTCAGCTGACTTTGTATCAAATTTGGGAACACGCTGGTAGTGAACAGAACATTGCATTTCTCCACTCTCCTGTAAATGATGCATCACAAAATAAAATGTCGCCGATCCACCCTGTCGCTCTCTGTCCTGCTGTTGGGATTAGAGAGAGAAGGATGTCGGCAGTTGCTCACAACTGATCAAGAATGGACTGCATCCTTTCTCCAGCTGCCCTGGGAGAGGCACTGAGAAGTCTTCAAGGCACACCACGTTGTCCCCTCCCTGTGGGTCCCTCACACTCAGGAGTACCAAGCCTCTTCAGTCTTCAAGGTCCAAGCCTGAAGTTAGGTTGTGAAGAGCTTGGGGTATTTGTTTGTGATAGGTTGGGATATCGATTTAGCTGGGAGATGAACTCTGAAAGGCAGAGCACCAAGCTAAAATTCAGCCCTAACAATCCTGATGGGAGGCAGATCAGAGATGACAGTAGTAAATAAACTGATTTCCCCATGCATTGTGACTCAGGTTTCCAAACTGATATTATAATACAGTTTGCCTGGATTAAAACTGGACACTTTCTGTGGTCTAGTTGGCCCACTGATGATCTTCAGGATTAAGGAACCACAATTTTGAATTAGTGGCAGCTATAAATTAGTTCTACGGTACTGCTGTGCACGTACCATGTAAAGCCTATTTGGTTGTTATTAATTGGAGAAAGATGGCATGGGAATTGTCTACACATAGCTAATTAAAGCCTTTCCAAAAGCAGGAATTCGGTGTTTGCAGGAAGCACTGATGGCCGTGTTTCAAGAGACTGCAGCATTATTTGTTTATGATGTTTGCTTTCATCCTATTCATACTATATATGTGCAATCTCATTTTCCCAGACTTCTATCAGTCACTTCCAGCAACTAGGAAATTCTATTTTCTTGATGTATAACTCAGTTTCTACCTTGTTTGTTTGCTTGCTTGCTTTTCACCTTTTCTTTTTTGTAACAGAGATTCATAACAGGAAAAATGGGACATTGTGTATTAGGGAAAAATTCAGGCTTGGTTTGTGCATGTTGTTCATGCATAATTTGGGATCAGGATTTGGTGTTCATGTCCTTTTGTTTTTCTTTTACTATGGAACTAGGCTCATTTCTCAGAATCACCTGAGCATTTTCTTGTAAGTTACTTACTCTCCAGCCAATTTGCAAAATTGGCACTATCTCTTGCTTTTTTTGGAGTGCGTTATAATTTGGGGGGTTTAGGTCCTTCATTTTAATTAAGAAGTCTTACTTTAGGACCTTGGCAAAGTTTTGTTTCATGAAATGTGTAGAATGGAGTTGTTGTGGCTGTTTCCAGGAATACTTTTATATTACACGGTTGCTCACAATTGCAGAATTCAGCCCAGTACTGACAGTGCCTCCCATCCACAGTGATAGGCATGAGCTTGCATCTCTGACCCCTGGTTCAAGTGAGGGACATTTCTTCCTACCTGGTTTTTCTTTCTCTTTCATCGCTTCTCCTAGAAAACAAAAATTCAGGCAAAGGAAGAGCAGCAGCGAAGATTCGTGCATAGCAAGAGAATGGTCATATCTGAAGACTTTTTACTGACTAGGTTGTGTGGCAGCAGATGGCAGAAGAGCAAATGTCCTTCTTTCCTTCACAAATCTGTCAACCAGCAGAGGTTTTGCATTCCTCCAGATGGGAGGATGAGGAGAAAACTCTTGATGTTCCTCTCTCCTGCGTTACTGTCAGAGAAGAGAGGCTTAGTGGGAATGTTTGAAGGTAAACCCAGCAATAATCTTGAGAATCTGACTTTTGGCCTCCACATTCATTGATTCCATTTACTTCAGTTTAATACAGAAATAACATAACTTGAACTGGCCTGCTTCAGTAAAGCATTCCATTTATGTAATAAAATCCTTAATCTAAACCAGTTACATAGCGTGAGATTCCTTCACGTTCTTTGTGAGTGTTGCTAGCCCCCAGGTTTACATGCAGGAACTGTGTCAGCAGAGGGTTTACCCAAGTCAGCTTCATGCACAAGGGTACTTCCTGCTGTCTGACATGGTATTGTAAATATGGAGAAGATCTAATGAAGTTAATCTGAGTTATAGTTGACTAAATCTGGTGTAAATGAAGGCAGAAATCAGTACTGGGTCGATGCATGGACTTAATTAAAAGCTTCAATTCCTATCACAAAAACCTCCTGTCCTCTGCTCCTTTTTCTCTAGAGTCTTGTCATGGTGGGACTTTCCCACCTTACTTCCCCAATAAAATCAACATGGATACCTTACTTTTTTAAGGTATTGTTTATTTCAGCTAGTGTGGGCCAAATCTGTGGTAAACTAACTACAAAACTGTCCAGGCTGGTTCAGATCTGGTTTACTTTTACCTGTAAGATTAAGAGACTGCTCCTTTAAGTGAGCGGGTTGTCACTTGTTTCTCTGTGAAGGCTGTAACTGTCCTGGTTTGAGGTAAAACAGAACCAGTTTCCTTAAAGAGACCATCTGTCATTCATTCAGTGGCCAGTCCAGACCAAACCATGACAGTAACCAAAGAATTAAATTGTGTGTATGAGACTTTGTGGCAAATAAGACTCAAAAAAATAATGTTGCCTGTACTTGATCACAGATGTGACATTGGACTAAAAGTTATCTGTCACCTGTTGGACTAGTTGGGGAGTTGAACTAGATGATCTCTAGAGGTCCCTTCCAACTCTGAAAATTTCGTGATACCTTTACTTGCGGTGACAGCAACAGCTCCCAGTTTCTACCTCCTCTGCTTAATATTCCATCAGCCATTTGTGTCCCAAGGTCGGTGAGATGACAGTATGTTCAGAAAGAGGGCAACCTAATGGCATGAAGCCTCCAAACCAAAGCATTCTATCCACATGGCTACTAACAACTGATGTCATCAGGGTAGACTTATATGACATCACTGTCACATACAGCACTCTTCTTTGTGTGCTGTAACCTAAACAGTCCAGAAGGAAAAACGTTATGCTGTGGTTTATATGCCTTCTGTAAGGGGCTGGCTGGTCATTTTTTCCATTTCCATGAAGGAATGAAGAAGAATCCTGCTCACAAAAGTTTCCCAAGCACTCCGCCCTTTACTCATTTCACAGCCACTTCTCCTACCCTGGAAGCGTTCCTCTTCAGCCCATTCCCTGGGCACTATCCTGCCTTTCCAATAATTTCCTCCCTGGCAAAAATACTGATATAGTGAACCTGCTAGTTAGCTGAGCACCTTCAGATTGAGGACAACAGAGCTTACTCTAAATAACTTGTCAGAGTATTGCAAGTCCAGTATTGATAGATAGCATAATAGAGGACAAATCTTTAGAAGACTCATCAGCCTTTGACGTAGCACATCTCCTGTCGTAAGGACATAGCTAAAGTGTTGATTATTCAGCTTTGTTCTATTTTCTAGCAAGTGTTTTAATCCTGTTTCACAACAGAAGGAAAGTATTTGATGAGATCTCAAGTACAATTTTTTTTTAATTGTTTGATTTTTGACATTCCTTTGGAGTCATATAAATCAAAGAAATAATGTCGGAGGGAGGTGTTTCCTCGGTTCCATTTCATCGCCACTGTCATCCTTGGCAGTATTTCAGAAAGGATTTCTGAAGTATTCTTTGAAAAATGGCCTGACTATGATCCCATGGAAACCACTGACAAAATACTCACCAACTGCAACTGAAATCCATCCATTTCAAAGTTTAAATAATGACATGTTGATTTGGAGAAATGAAATAGAAGTAAAACTGAGAAGAAAAAGATTTTTATGCCCTCATTTTTGTCTAGCCAAATCAATGAGAAAAAGAATTTTTTCATGTATTTGTGTCAGGAAGAAAAGAACATTAAAAGAACACTTTCCTTCAAGATATTTCCTTCATTTTCATGCTCCTCTTAAACTGGGATGGACAAGAAATAGCTCTTGAGCCTTGTAAGTAGGTCAATTGCAGTTCTCATGCCCGGACCGCATTCACCACTGTGGAGAGCAGGATACCAAAAGGCCTTGCATATATGCACTCTCTCTGGGTCGCGTGGAGGCTTCTTTCTTTCCTCCCTGAACCCAGCCCCATTTCTCAATGGGCTGGGGGGACACTGGGAAGCGATTATCTTCTTTTGCTTTTGAATTGCTCCCAAGCGTTTCCTCTTCTCTCTGTTCTTCAGGTTATGGTAAATGTGTCTTCAAGTTCTTAGTCAAATTGAGATTTTTCTAAATGGTCATATTGTACAGCAGACTGATGGCTTGTGTATCAAACTGCCCCCAGACCTGTGTAGTTGGTGTGTATATTAAAACTGACTGCTTTTTGAGGGGCCTACGAATCTGGAATCATTTTCTGCAGTGATGCCATTTCACAAGGAGTATGGAGAGAATCCTTCCCACAAATCCTAAGCACCTCACAGTCTCTTTGACGGTCAATGTGAGTTAAAACATGCCAGATATCACACTTTGCAGATCTGTGTTTTGGCCTTTAGGTATTCCATTAAAAATAGCTTCCTCTTTAAGAGAAAGCACAATTATTACATTTTTTCATCAGGCAAATAAAAATGTGTAATTTGACTGTTAACATCTCTCCATTCTTTACTTTTTTATGTGCAAAGTTACATGCACAGACCTCAAGAGACACAGGACTCGGAACCAAGCTCATGGCTTTGTAGCCAGTACTAACTTCATCTAAGGGGAAATCTAAACACTTTGGTCAAAACACAGTGGTGTTTGAATGATCCTTTTCCTCTCCATTCATCTACAATCACAGTCATTGAAACAGTTTCTGATCTCTCACAAAATCAGTGAGTTATAATATTTTTTTGCATTTTCCAGAATTTCTGCATGAAATGATACAATGTGAGCATTAACTCTTTTCTTGGCATTTAACTGGATACACTTCAGCACATTCAAGCCTTCATATTATTTGAAGGTCAGATTTAAATGGAAAAGGTAAATGTATATCAAAAAGACTGTAAGTAAGTCAGAGTCTCCGTCTGAACCATTATATCTTTAAAATACTTAATGTTCAAAGTCTTGCCAAGACAAAGTCTTCTTGGGCACCTCTCCATGTGGCTGATGGGAAGGAGCTGCTACACTGGGTTCTGTAACTACGAACCGATTACATGACTTTAATATTCAAATATGCACTCAGGATAAAAAGAAGTGTGCTCCTGAACATTAATAGAAAATGCGTGTGCCATTTCATCTATCTGTCTTTTAATTGCACACCTATAAATAAGCTGGCAGTTGCAAGGTGCTCTATAATCAGGTTATCTAAACGCCATTCCTTTCCTAAATTAGCATCAACAATTATGTGAGATAGTTACAGATTGTTAATTGCTACTGTTTCTTCTATTATTATTATTATTATTATTATTATTATTATTATTATTATTATTAAAGGAACAGGCAATATGCCCCATTGCAATTTTGCATGCATGCCTGGGAAAAAAAGTAGATGACATAAATCGCATGCATAATCTCAGGAGACAATCATTTTAAATCTTAATTGGCTGCCTTTTAAATATCATTTAAGGTCTCGTTTTCCCTGCCTCTCTCTCTCTAGTTAAGAAGGTGTTGTGTCAAAGTCTATTACCTTGCTGGACGTCTCGCCTCTAAGTTTTTTTTAAAAAAATAGAACCATCAGCAGAGGTTTGAGAGGTCGATAAAGCTTTTAGATTTGGAGATGTTTTCAGGGAGCCCATTTCCTGCGGCTAAGAGTTGTTAATGGAGCTTAAGGAATTATCTTATGACTCGGGCTGGGAGAGCCGTATATTTCTTCGCTCCTGTTCCCTTGTCGAGGCTGAATATGCTGCTGTCAAACTCGCTTAATGAAAAGTAACGCGTCGCTGATTACAGTTTTATTTGGGCTCTATGTAAAAAGCACTGTTAATTTAGCATCCCCTCCTTTGTGTGTTTGAATTTGCCATGGCTGAATGATTTAGAGTCTCTCAGTTTCAAGCCGTTTCTCTATGATTTTTTTTCCCCTCCTCTCTCTCTTTCTCAGTCTGCCTATATATTTCTGCTTTGTACAGCCATACGAGCTGCACGACTTTCCCTTTCAGCCCCGTAGCCTCCTCCAAAGCAGCTGGACCTGATCTTTGACTTGTGCTACTGAATCAAATGGCAAAATTAATTTCTCACACTCTTTTGTTCACAGTTATAAAAAAAAAAAAAAGAAAAAAGGGGGCAACAAAAAAAACCACCAACCTTTTTGAAAGACCACTGCATTTGACGGCTGATCTAGAGAGAAGGTTCGTGTACCAAAGCAAGAAACTATTCTGCCTCCCCCATAATTTACAGTGTCTCATCTCGGGGTCGGCAATGTTCTGATGGGTGTGAGGGCACACAGACACACGCGTACCTACCAGGTCTAACACACGGCCAGTGCCCTGCTCGGGAGGGATCTGCTCTCGCTGGGTAACAGACATAAACTTACTCAAACTTCTTTTCTAACGACAAGGACACGAAAAAGAAGGCATAAAGGTTTGATCCGCTTTTCTTCTGCCTTCTGATATTGCAGTGCGCCTATGTTTTACCGACAGTGTTATCACCTTCATTTTAAGTGCGGGAGGGGGGGTAAGGGGGGGTTGCCTCCCAAATGACGAGCTGACCAAATCGCATTCCTGACCGAGCCCACGCCGGTCAGTAATGACGTGTAACTGCGCGCGGTCCGACCTGTCAAACGCCTGCCCGGGACGGCGTGGGGGTGCTCGGCGCTCCCCAGAAATCAGGGCACTTTTCAGGCTGGGGGAGATTTCCGAGTGCTCGGCGGAGGAGCCCTCTCCTTCCACACACAGCCTCGCACACACGCTGGGCTGTGGCTGTGTTGGCAGCAGGGGAGGAGTCCCCTCCTACCCCGCCGAGCCTCTGCCGCACGGAAGCTGAAACCCCGCGGGGAGACCCGGTGTCGCCCCGCCGGGAGACCCGGTGTCCCCCGGCCCGGTCCCTGCAGACACAGCAAGGCTGGCACACACAAACCTCCCGGCTTTAAAATCGCCCTCGCAGCCGGCAGCGGGTTTCTTCCCCCCATCCCGCTTGCCTCCGCCGGTGGTTTGAGGGCAGCCTGCACACTCGCCTTTCTCCTCCCTTCCCTCTTTTCTCGCTTCCTTCATCCCCACCTCCTTAGTTTGGCTGCAAATAATTTGCTTTGTCTAAAGGGTTTCAGAGGCAAAGCTCGCCGGCCGCCCCGGCTGCATTAAAATTCCTGCCGGCCCAGCCGTTAGCTGAGATCGCGGCTCCCCCGAGACTCCACTTTCGCTATTACTGTCAAGTACCCTTGACTCTTTATTTTTGCCCTTTTATCTATTACAACTAATTCGAGTTCTTTTGCCCTTTTCAGTTTAAGACGTGGGCTTTCTGTAAAGCCTCCCCCTGCCACCGAGCTCTCCGGGTGCAGAGCCTTTAGAAATTGAGGGGTTTACTGTCAAAATGAAAATTTCACTTCAAATTATCTTGGCTGATGCACGTTTTCCAGGCCGGGGGCTCCTGTCTGAGCCTTTTGACAGCCAGATCAGCAGAGGGGTTCAGTGATCTCGATAATATCATCCAAGAGAGCGAAAGTCAATACAATGACAGGGAATATGACTGGATACAATCCAATTACGGCTGCTCGCGGTGAGGGGAAGGGCTCGATCTGATCTCCGCACCCGGATTCCTTTATTCAGTCCTTGCACTAACAGGTCTCTCTAGAAACTTTGCGGGCTGGAGCGTTACGTTTTGGCTGGGTGCTGTCTCGGTTGCATTTATCGTTGCCTTTATATAGACATATATCTATATATACATATCCCACATTGTATTCTTTTTTTTGGGGGGGGGAGGGAGGGCAGAGGGGTGGCGGGGAGCCGCAGGGGTGGGATGGGCGAGGAGGCTGGGAGGCAAGAAAGGCTCTTCTGCTCGCCCGGTGCCAGCAGCTCCGTCCTCCGGGCTCTTTCGCTCTTCCCCCGCAGCGCCGGGCGCCGCAGCTCAGGGGGTTTAGGCCGGTGTGGGATTAAGCCGGAGTCTGTTATAGCCGTTTCTTTTCCAGCAATCCTCCCTCTCTCCCGGTCCGGGGATCAGTAAAGTTTGTTCCCTTTCCGGAGAAGGAAAGGAAATCTCTTAAACGCCTGTTATCTAAGTGGTAAATTGGCTGCAAGTGCTCCTGAATCACACGTCGAGAGCGCTCGCTCTCTTCTCCCTCTCTCTTTTTGTTGGCTGCACTCTATTTAATGTCAAAACGGTAAAGCATCTGTCCTGAAGTGCTGAAATATTCATGGAGGATCAGCGCTTCTCCATACTGGCGTAGGAGCTGGAAAGCTAAAACGGTTCTTTAAAAGATCAAATTTTCCATGTGAACCAATCGCTCCGCGCACGGCGGAGGCGACGCCGGGGCCGAGCCCGACCCTTTGGGGCCGAGCCCGACCCTTTGGGGCCGAGCCCCGCCCGATCGCGACTCGGGGCGGAGGTGGGTGGGGGGTGCTCTCCCCCCGCCTCGCCTCAGCGGGCAGCCGGCGCCCCCGCCGCCCCTCGCCGGCCCCGGGGCAAGGTAAAGCCCAGCATCCCTCCCGCGGATCTATCCTCCCGCGGCAGCGCTCCGCTGAGCCTCCTTTCCCCTCTCCCAGGAGCCTCTTGACAATCCTTGGAATTACCGGGACCGGCTCCGAGGGGGAATTTCGAAAACTAAAAGGTGTTTGTTGCCCAATGCAAAACGCCACCACTTGTGTTACCTCTGAAACAGACAATTTATTGGAGTGAACATACCTTTTAACATATTATCTTTTTTTTTTTTTGTCAAGGTAAATTTGTGCAGTAGGTGTAAACTTAGTAGAAGTGCTGTTTGTGAATTATATGCTAACAAGGAAATCAGGAGGAAAAAACTCTCGAAAAGTCTTTATAACTAATGTCGGCATGCCTTAAATTAAATCTGAATTAAAATTTCCCGTTTGTAAACTTTCGGATGTAAACTTTTTAAGTAGGTCTACGCTATAGTACGTGCTTTTTGGACATGGAATTAAATAACTTTCACGACATTGATCCCTTAAAGTCGCAGCCAGGAGAAATTCTTCAGAACGGCGATGAGCAAAGTCTGTCCGTCGAACTGAGAAAACTGAACTTTAAATCCTCGTTTCTGTTGTTTGTTTCTTAAAAAAAAAAAAGGAAAAAAGAAAAAAGAAAGAAAGAAAAAAGTTTTATATTTAAATTTAAACTCTCGCAAGTCTCTCTTCAGTGTAGCTGACTCTTCAAGCGTTAGAAAGTCCTTCGCCCCTCGGCGGGCCTGTTAGGAACAAAACATTTTGCTTCCTGCTTTGGGAAACGCCAGAAACTCTTTGTTTGAGTCTTGGTGGGCCAAGTTTGAGAGCTGCCCCTTGAGCACGTTGGCGCCGTTCCCCACCGCGCGTCCCAAGGCGCCCGTTTCCAGAATGGCTCCTTTGGTGGTAGCCCAGGAAACTGTCGTGTTGCTCAGGGCTTGGTTCAAAGTACTGTGCCTGAACAGGGGGTCGTGGAACACCCCGTCCACCCAGTTCCTGAGGTTGGTGACCGGCGAATCCTGGTGCCTGTCGATGACACTGACCGGGGCGGGGACGGCGGCGGCGGCCGAGCCCCCCTGCCGCTTCAGCATGCAGGAGGGGTACTCGGCCTGGTTGAGGGAGGTGGCGGTGTGCGCCAGGGACCAAATCCTGGGCTTCGCCTCCAGCAGCTGCTGCCCCTGCTGGAAGCACATTTTGGACTCGCAGCCGCGCTGCCGGGCGCCGAGCAGGTCGGGGCCGCACTCCTCCGCCCCCGCCGTCTTCAGGCAGCTCCGCGCCCGCTCCGCCGCCGCCGCCTCCTCCTCCTCCTCCTCCTCCTCCCCCCCGCCGGCGGCGGCCGGCGGCGGCATCTTGGCGGCGGGGGGCTCGGTGGCCCGCGGCGGGTGGCTGCCGCCCGGGAGCGGCAGCGGGTGCGGGAGGGGGTGCGGGAAGGGCCGCCGCAGCTCGCACTCCGAGCTCTCCGACTCGGCGGCGTCCAAGTCCTCCAGGTCGCTGAGCTCCAGCTCCTTCTCCTCCTTGCCCGTGGGCTCTGCGGGGTTGGGGGCGGGGGGAAGGGACAGCAAAAAGAAGACACACGGTCACTGGCGGCGCCGCGCTGCCCCGCGGCCGCCCCCACGAGCGAGGCCCGCGGCCGCCCCCACGAACGAGGCCCGCCCCGGGGGCGAGCGGGCGGCCGAGCCCCCGCCGCCGAACCGCTAAGTGCCTGTTTTTAGCAGGGTACCCTCGGCTTTCCCGCTCTTCATCGCCTCTTCCTGCGACCCCTCCTCCTCCTCCTCCTCCTCTTCCTCGTAGGGCCGCTTCTCGTCCGAGCACTTGTTCCGCGGGGGCCAGGTCATCTTGTTCTCCTTCTTGAGCCGCCGGCGGGCGTTGGCGAACCAGGTGGAGACCTGGGTGAGGGTCATCTTGGTGATGATGGCCAGCATGATCTTCTCGCCCTTGGTGGGGTAGGGGTTCTTGCGGTGCTCCTGCAGCCAGGCCTTCAGCGTGCTCGTCGTCTCCCGGGTGGCGTTTTTCCTCCGCGTCCCGCCGTCCATCGTGCCGTACCTGCGGGCACAGGGGAAGCACCCGCAGCGTGACACGGCGCCCTCGCCCCCCGCGGACCTCGCCCGACGTGGGATCCCAGGGCCCCGGCCGCTTGCCCGCGGCACCCCACCCCCCACCGCCTCCGGGGGGTGATTGGACCAGGGAGGGGGGAGATGGGCGACGACAGCTCAGCTTTCAGGGGGCGACCTGCCTCGAGAATTCAGGCCGAGGAAGAGAGCCAGGAGGAAGGGTTCAGCTAGCAGCGGCATCGGGCAGTGCAAATCCCCGCTGTGCCGTGGCGGTGGTGGCGGAAAGGGGGAAAGAAGCCGCCTGCCTTTATTCGCGGTAAAGTCAATGTCAACGTTTCGGGCAGCGGGGAAACCCTAGCAGCTTGCAAACGCACAGAAATCCCACTTCCCTGTCGTTCGATCAGTCCTCCCCGAACAGAATACATCTGGGTGACCCCAGGGTGTAACTGTTAATAGAAATATATTTCCTCTTATTCCTTTCATTAGTAATCTCTCCTACCCTTTTGTTCCTGAAATTGTGGAAACCTAACGCAGATGACACTGGGCTGCGACTGAATATTTAATGCACATCCTCCAGGAAAGGTCATCGGCGCCCAATGGGCCTCAGAGCTTGAAACGGTGTGTAAGTGGTTTTGCGCGGGTTTAAAACTAATAAGCGTACCAGAGATGCCCGGGCGCCTAAGCCTGACTCCGCGCAGGAAAGGATAACTACCGCCCCCGCGGAGAGGGACCGGCCCCCACCGGGGGGCAGAGGACCCCGCACCGGTCTGCCTGCGGGAGGGGGGGCGTTTCGGTGGGGAAGGGGAGTCGGCACGGCTTGGGGCCGGGAGGGTGA